>JAOEHY010041703.1:0-23076 GCA_025447955.1 Psilopsiagon aurifrons
AGAGCAGTACATAGAGGGGTCTGTGGGGCAGTTGAAAGCAAGCCAAATAAGTGCTTGTACTGGCTTCTTCCTTTAGGGAAAAAGTAACCCATGTGAGAGAGGTTGCCAGAGATAGTGACCATGCTGGGCAGCATTTGGGGTAGGCTATCTGATGGAAAGAGTTTTGGAAGTGTAAGCAAACGCCCCCTGTCTCTTCCTGATGGATCTGTTCAGAGCTGGGGGAAGACAGGGCTTTGTGCACATTTATTGTAACTTAAGTCGGATTGCATCAGAGATGTCTGGTGCCATTGCCAGTTTCACCTCCTAATGCAAACAATACTAAACTCCCGAGATATATTAGCTAAATGCTTGGGTCAACTGGAGCAGTTTTTCAATTTGTATAATTTAAAATTAATTACAAGTGAGGAATGTTATGCTCACATAAGAACTGTGTACTTTCCTTAGCTGTTGGGGAATTTTACTGTAACTCACTGTGGTTTGAATTCTGTTCTCAAAAAATGCACCGATTTTCATGCTGCAAGACTAATATTTCTCTCTCCAGTTTTACATTCCCTAGCCTCTCCTTTTCTGTTCAACTACTAAACATTGTGGGCTTTTTTTTTTTTTTTTCTTCTTATGTTTCTTTGTGCTTCAGGGCTAACAATTCTTTAAAATAATCATTTCTTTTTCCAACCATAAATATACCACAGCACAGAAAATGCTAAGTCATAGAAAAAATGCATGTTGCAGCTGGAACTGACATTCAGTGCATTAATTGGATTCTTCCTCCGATGTCACGAAAACACAACTGAACCATAAAAGCAAGAATGCTACACTAGCTCAACTAAACATACATCAGTTACTTATCAAGGAGGGACTCTTAAAACTCCTATTTTCAATTCTAGCCTCCAAAAATAAAAGTAAACCCAACTGAGAGCTTAGTATGATTAGACAGTGCTACATATTGCTAGTCGGCTCATGCAGGAGGAGACTGAATAAGCCTTCAAAATATTAATCAAAGCAACACCAGACCCCACCCCCCACTGCCCCACAACAAGCATTTAGCAAAGCTGCTTTGGTAAAGGGATAAGGCAGAGCGACAGAAGAAGAATTATCTTCAAATGTGGAGAGGATGAGAAACAAAACCCACTACTGATTCAAAAATAGGAAAGAAGCAATGGAAGATAAAAATAACTAAAAATAACTACAGTCTTTAAATAATAGTGACAGAAGAGGTGTCAGGGCAGAGGAGAAACAGTTTGGAAACACAGGGCTTGTTCAAAAAGCAGTAGGGTAACCCAGCTGCATCTGGAGGTTTGCTTACAGACAAGGCTAAATTGTAGTAAATCAATGTGTGCATTGGCATTCAGTGTGCAGTGGATGACTTTTCGGGGAAGGCAGGAATTGTGCTCAGAAAGTGTCACCTGAGAAATACCTGGCTTGGGAGATACCTGTTTTGTAAAATACCTTGCTTTATAAACTGCCAACTGTTAACATCAGAGTTGTCTGTACTTCTGGAAGGATTTTCTATCACCACTGTTGGAGGGCCAGAGGAAGATGATATACTCAAAGCATAAGGATCTAATCTCTAAAGTAAAATATGCTTTGTTTGTGTAACTGGGACCTAGGATTTGTCTTTATCATTAATGTTACACAGATGGTGACACCTTAGGAAAGAAGACCCTTGAACCATGTGGCTCCTAAGGTATCTTTAAACTCAGTAAAAGACATCTTTACTTACTCTGTGTGCCATACTTCTTTATTATTGGCTGCCAGGTTCCATTATGGCTAATTGATTTACTGTGTTCAGACGGAGTGAACTTTTGCATGCCTTTGGACCAGATGTTCCAGAACCAGAGGTCAGTTGTGAGACTTGGTGTATCAATCCAGTTTTGTGTAGCAGTGTAATAAATCAGCTCTGCTGAAGTCCTACCAGGAAATTGAATAAACTGTTTTTAATATTAGAGAGAAGGGAAGTTGTCAAGTTGTCAGTTTGTTGTGGTTTTCCTTCATCATCAGGACAGAGGTTCAACTAGAATTTTAGAGTTGCTCAGATGCCTTTGATATTGAGAAAAAGGTAAACTGGAGTCTGTGGCATTGCCACCAGCAGCACTTCTCTCTGGACTTAAAGTTGAGGAAATTCAGGCACAGTTTCAGGTCACTTCTTGCACTGATGTCAGAGTCAAGAAGTACTGTCTTGCTGGAGCACCTTGATCTTGTGAGCAGAAATAGTGCTTATGCTTACTCCACTCACTGTTTCTAATGATTCTAGATGGCCAAAGGGATGGAAAAGCAGCTGTAAATCCATGGAGTAACTTGCTGCATTTTCAAGTGGCAAGGAAAGTGTTATCCGTTCCACTTGCTAATGACAATGTTAATGAAAATGATTTAATCACGTTATTCAGATTTTTGAACTAGGAGTATGCCTCTGGTGTGAATATTCTGAGAGGATCTTGACACTTGTAATTGTCCCGGGTTCAGCAGTAGCAGTCATTCTTCTCCTTCTTAGTAGCTGGTGCAGTGCTGTGGTTTTGACTTCTGGCCTGGGGACAGCACTGATAACACTGATGGTTTTAGTTACTGCTCAGTAGTGTTTAATCTGACCAAGGACTTTCTGAGTCTCATCATGCTCTGCCAGGGAGGAGGGGAAGTCGGGAGGAAGCAGAGACAGGTTGCCTGACCCAGACTTACCAAAGGGGTATTCCATACCACAACATGTCATGCCCAGGATGTAAAAACTGGGGGCAGGGACCCAGAAGGGTTAGATCACGGCTGGATGGTGGTAGCAGCAGTGGTTTTATGTTATACCTTAGCTACTGGCCTGTTCTTATCTCAACCCATGGGTGTTACATTTTTTCAATTCTCCTCCCCATCCCTCTGGGATTGGGGGAAGGAAGAGGGGGGAGTGAGCGAGCAAGCCATGTGGCAGATTTACAGCCGGGCTTAAACCATGACAGTCATGAATATCAAAAAACTAATGTCTAACAACACTTTAAAGAGTAGGAGAATAAAATCAGCTTGAGTATGAATTGGCAGCTTCCGAAATGGGAAAATGTAAAGCTCTATACTGTATTTGCTAGTCACTTGTGCTGAACATCTAATTTCAGTTCTGGTACTTGCAGAAGTCATTTGGTCCCTTTTCTACATGAGCTAACATTAAAAGCATGTCAATGTCAAATGAATTAAAGTTGGTTGTTTTATAAACCATATGGTCTAGTTAAATCAGAAAGCAAAGCCTTGATGAAGAAATCACTTGATGAGGGTCTGTACAGGAAGTTATGTGTTAACTATTATACAGGAAATCAGATCAGATAATCAAAATGGTACTTCTGGCCTCAAAATATACAAATCTGTCCAATGAACATTTTTTCTTGGCCACATTTGAGGTAACTGGTGATTCCACTGAACTCTCTCAAACTGAGAATAGATTTTAGTTGTGTTTCAAATCAAATGAGAATATATCTTATATATGTCAAAGTACAATGACCCAAACAAATTTCTGCATGTAAGACACTTATCTGTTTAACTCTAAGGCAGGGCTCTTTAACTTTTGTGAGGCAATATTTACAACCATCTTCTCACTTCCTTAAATGGACTGTAATGTTGTTACATGTGATATGAAACTTCTTTCTCTTTCTTTCCCTTTGTGTGTATCTACAGTAATATAGATCAAACAGGATTTAAGGATAAACATGACTATTTTTTAGAAAAAAAATTATGACATTACCAGATAAATGCTAGAGTGAATATTTAAATATACCCAAGTATGACACTTTTGTTCACTAACACCAGGCTACTTGTCCAAGATCATAGTCATCGTAAACAAGATCACAAGACTTCAGTTACCATTTGATTCAATAATTTTCCTTCTGGGCCTGTATCCAGTCAGCATTAAATAAAGTTACTCAGGAATTGGCCCACTTTATGTATATACATGAATCAAATGGAAGCTGGAGTGCTACATTTGTGATCTTGCGATAGTAGCTTAAAGTTTGTGATAAAAAAGAAGGAAAAAGAAAACAATAAAGGTAGTGCATTTCTTAAATATTTAGCTGAACACTTATCTTAAACAAGGACATAAATATCCTTGAAGCATGTTTGGTCTTAGTTGCTTAATTGTTGTGAACATTAACTCTGAAGCAAAATATTGTCCTTTAAAAAGCAGTATCTTTTATAAATGTAATTTTGAATTTAAATTGAAGATATGCATATTAACATAAGGCTTTGAACAGAACCTTGAATGCTGAAATATATAATTAACTGTTTGTAATTTGTCAAAAAAAACCCAAACCAAACAACCAAAACCGAAACATAGATTTCAGCAAACTTAGCCAAGAATGAAAGCACAAGCAGCTGAGAAGTCTTGCTACTGTAGAACTAGCTTAATCTTTTTTGGATTAATGAAAACTATTTATAAAAAAAAAGAGTATGGATGATTCAAAAATTATTAAATACACATTCCTTTTATCTAGCTCTTTCCATTTGGGCTTGGAGCTCAAAATGCTGTTGAAGAGCTTTGTAATGAGATTTTGAAATTCTTGTAGCAGTACCACAGGGAGCTCTCTTGTCTGTGAATTTCCTGGGGTAGAACTCTTTCTTGATTTTAAATAATAATGAGTAACATCAAGGATCTTAATTTCAGTTTACATATGAAGAAATATTTTGGGAATGGTAGCAGTAGCTATTTCTGTTTCTCCCCAGAAGTGTCATGTCTTCTTGAAGTTGTCTTCAGTGAGCTGGTTGTGGTAATATGATTTGTAGTGACCAGAAATTGAAGCTGAGGCAAGACAGGCTCTTCGATGATGTTTGCAGTAAGGTCCTGTGTGGTGTCCCGTCCTTCCCCTTTCAAGTGTTTTTAAGAAAAGGGCAAAAGATGCCAGGCAAGCAGAGGGTGGGAGGTGGGTGAGAAGAGCAAGAAACAGCTGAGGGAGCCCTGAGACCCATGAAGAAGGAGAGGAAGAATGGAAGGTGCTCAGGTTCCTGAGCAGAAAGTCCCCTCCAACCCCTCTCTTCAGGAAATTTTTACTCTTGGAAATTGATTTAGAAAATAAATTCTGAAAGAATTTACACAGAGCAAAGTCAATAATCATATTTATACGATGTATGCTTATGGAATTTTATGATTGTAATTTGAAATAGGCCACACTACACAAGTCCTTCACATTTTACTATGTACCTTTAGAGATGAAAGTGTTGTATGTTGAGTGTACTGTGAATTTTTTGTCTTGATAAATACGGGAATGTGAACTATTTTGTTTATCAATTTTATAAAAGTTGTCTTGCAATGTAAAATCATAACCTAACAGGTTTTCCAACTCCTTCCCAATTTTCACTGTCCCTTTGTCCTATTTGCTAATGAGAGTTTTTTCATATAACAAAGGAAAATCTTTCTCCCATCAGACAAAGTTGGTGAGAAAAATACTAGCAGAATCTCTAATACAGAACTGGAAGGCTATTGACAGGAAACTGAGAAGAGAGTATTTGCTGAAAGACTATGTGGTAACCAACACTTGCTCTCCTTCTGCAGGTCCTCTGGGTGATAATGGGTTTGCCCGTCCTCAGACCCAATGATGTTCTGTCCCAGAGGTGGCTTTTGCAAATCTCCTAAGTAGCCACCTGCATTTATGAGAAAAGAACTGGTGCTTCAGAATTTCAAGCACAGATTTGAAGTATTCACAAATTGTCAAGGACAGATAGGTACTGTCAACTTCTTTGGGTTGCCTCTAAAAAAAATCTTCCAAGTAGTGCAATCAAGGGCAATTACTTCATCATTTGCTTGTGTTTATAACATATTAAAGCTTTCTGGTCTTAAGCACTGCAATCTGTCCTGATTGCTACCAAGTAATACTTTGCAGACTTGTAAATCAAAACTGTGGCTGATTTTCAGCAGCATGATTGTCATGTTTTTGAAACTTTGCTAATTAAAACTTCATGAGCGTGCAATTAAAAAGCAGAGAACAGTTTCCCCACGCTGCAAATTGAAATAAGCCATAGTAGTCTCAGCAAAAATAATCTTCCTTTACATTTGCTTTTCTTACAAAAAATAAATAGCATTTGGTGGTTTCAGGCTTTCCTAACCATTTACCACTTTTGCCTTAGAACTTGTCTGGTTGACTTAACAGCAGGAACTTAACAAATCAGACTGCATAGTTGGCCCTTCTAACTGGGCAGCAACTTTAGGTGCAACCTTTGTCACTGCTTTTGTGTGCTTAGTGAAAATAGGAATTTTAAATAGAAAATTTTATATTTAGAAGTATAAAATATTGTTTAAAAAATTGCCTCCTTTGACCTGCTGGTCATACTTCTTTTGATGCAGCCCAGGATACAGTTAGTTTTCCGGGCTGTGAGTGCACACTGCCGGCTCATGTTAAGTTTCTCATTGACCAACACCCCCAAGGTCCTATCTGCAAGGCTGCTCTGAATCTCTTCGCTGCCCAGAGATTGCATAGAAAAATAGACAATAGGTGTATATTAACCAGAATAGTTCCTCTTTCACTGCAGCTTCCACTTAAGTAATTGTAATTTTGAATGTAGAATTTGGAATTGGAAGAAAACAAGATGGCATGTTAAAGAGGTATGGTTGTCTGAAATGTGCAAGTATATATAACAGCCTTGTGTGTGATGCGATCATTTCCTTTGTTTGCAGCAACTGGAGTCCAGATGAGGGGTAATAATTTTTTAATTGTGAGATGTGATGATAATTGTTTTCTTCCACATACTAGCTTTGAATTAGGTAACTGTTAATGCTAGTTTGTAGTCTGCTGACGTGAATCTTCCGTCTTAATGATTGCACTAATCCTATTACTTTGTACTTTTGTTTGTTATTTCATTTACTGTCCAACAATTTGCAATTTTCTTTCTTGGTGATTTTTCAGGAAGTCTTGCTCAAGGGCTATGTAAGTGCTACATAAGTACTGAAGGCCTGTAGGTTGTGGCTCAGAAGAAAAGCACAATTCCATGGATGGGTCACTGAGTTAAGGCTTTCTGGGCTTTCTTAGTGCTACTTAGTAGCTTATAGGGCTCCTCTCCACTCCTCATGTGACCTTCAGTGTCTCAGTCATCTCTCGCCAATTTTGCTGGCAACTGTTTTGAGGTTCTTATTGACAGTATTTTTTCTTGTGATAGGCTCTGAATGAAGAGGACGGCTTCTGTCTCTAAGCCTTGTATCACAAACTCAAGTAATTCTCACTGTAATGGGAGCCCCTGTGGATAATGGAGCCCTTATTCCTGTAATAAAACAAATAGAATAAAATTAATTTAATTTTTTAATGACTTTCCAGCTGAATAATTAGGTTGGTATAATGAAGAAAGTACGTATGCAGAAAAACGTAAATTTGATCACAAAAAAAATAGAAAGCGAATGGGAGCAGAAGGCATATTTTGACATTTATTAAAATGCAAATTAAAGATATCATTGCGCAGAAGGGATAGTGCCAGAATGCCAAGTGGCAATTTCCCAGTATACATTGTGGGATAGCAGCACCAATTATCTGTTTGTTCAATGAGAACCAACCAGCCTGGAACTCTGTAGATGGTAGTTCTTTGGAAAATGTTAGTGTGCTAATATAAAGTGTATTGTCCTAGCTACGCCCTTTGGTAGGTATTAAAATACAAGCCTAATTACCTAGCTTATCTATGCTTGACTTTGCCTATTTATCATTAAGTATTTTTTGTTGTCATTTCAGAAGGGTTTTTTTTTTTTTTAAGTTACAGAGTAGGGAAGGAAGAAGGGGTAAAGAAAACATTAGGTACAGCCCATATAGATCACTGGCAGGTTTTGATCATCAGGCTGCTATGTCACCTTGAGCACTACAGCAATAAAATGCTAACTGATGGGCGTTTTTCTTTAAGTGTACCTGCCACTAGAGGGGAATGGAAGCGCGTGTTTTGCCCTTGGGTTTGCTATTTCCTCAATAGAAAAGTAATGTCCTGACTGCACAGTACTGGGTCTTGGAAGAGCATGTTCTGTCATGGATCTGTCTGTTCCTTCTCTTTCTAGTCTGTGTATTCTCCCAAACTTTTGTCTGCACCTCTGTCCCACAGTCTCAATTCCTTTCCTTTGTTGCTCCTTCCCACAAATTGTCCTCCTGTGTGTCACCTGTACTATCTGTTCTTCCTTTTGCGTCATTATCTTTCATTCCACTTCTACCATCCTCTCCTGAAGCTTCGCTCTTCTCTTTGCCCTGTGCTCCCAAAGTCACTGTTCTGCATGACTTTCCTTTCCCTTCCTTTGCATCTAATTAGGCCACTTTCTCCTATGTTTCTTGCATATAAGCACTTGGAAATGAGGCCACGGAGATTTTTCTATCTGATTTTTATTCTGATACTTGATAATGAACAATATTCTGGGAAGCTGGAAAAGCTTCAGTGGAGAAAGAGGTGGTGAGTCCCTGCAGTCCTGGAGTGGAAAGGGTACAATCCGGTTGATGTGAGCTGTGTGGGCTAGAGCATACACAGTTCAGGGACTGCCCCTGGAGTATGTAATTGCCAAACTCTTTCACGGCTCTACTGAGTGAGTAAAATTATTGGGTTTTGTGTAACTGTCTCAAAGTTGAGTGGGTTTTGAGTGGTATGAGGAAAAGTATGCCTCTGATCCGAGAGTAACATTGGAGAGGTCCTAGAGCTTCTTAATGAAACAGTAATAGCAATGTAATTAACCTGGCTGAAATAAGACATCTTAAGGGGTCTGTTCATACCACCTAAACTTTGGTTCCTAGTTCAAGAATCTAGTTGGGCCTAGTTGTTGGAAATTTTTGGTAGCTAGTGATGAAAAATAGATTCCTAGGTGATGTTTTAGGTTAGCTAAGGTAGATTTCTGCTGAGGGTAGTCTCTGGAATAGTATTTGTTTTGGTGTTTACTGTATATGGAGCTTTCTTCTCATACAGGAATTTAAATTAGAGATCTAAAGTGGAGAGGTATGAAAAAATCATAACTTTTTTTCAGAGTAATAAGCGTATTATTAAAAAAAATAATAAAAAAAAATCATTAACTTTGCCCTATATATCACCCTATATATCACTATGAGGCAAATAGATGTCCAAAACCTTCAGTGCAGTGACTTATGCTTGCTAACCTGGTAAGGAAAACCTAAATTTATGTAATCCCGCAAATAAGAGTTAGGATTTTCACAACTTAGCATATGCTCTTCAGTGTCTGTGGGAAAGAATTTGCTAGGTAATTAATGAAGACAAGTAAGTAAGATGGAAAAGGCATTTATTAAAGTTTCCTTTGAATTGTTAAATTCAGCATTTGTTAAGACAGAAGCTACATTAAAAAGAAAGTGGCAGGACTGGCAGTTATTAATTGCCTAATCAGGGTACTGTGCCACTATTTACAAACTAGTTTTCAGGACACACCTGTCAGGCTGAGTTTGCCATCTGGTCAAACTGTACAAATTTAGAAAATGAAACAGGCTTTTTGCTGTATGTGTGTGTTTAATGATTACTAAGTTAGTGATAGCGAGCTATACTTTACACTTAGTGTATGCCAGAAAGCTGAGGGAAAGAAATATTACAATTCATCCATTCATTTTGTCCATAGAATTTGCTCACAATGATTCAAAGAGGGATGAGGAATAAAAGGCTTTTATAACAAATGGCTGTAAAGAGCATTAATTACCTCTATCATGTATAAATAGACCTATATCTTTCATAAATTTTCTTGAAGAAAGCGATTGACCTAAATCCACTTGATCCCAATTTAGAGTGATGAGAAGGCAGTGAGTAATATTTTTCTGTGGCTGGCATGGTCTACTTTGCTTTTTTGTGAAAATAAGCTAATCGAGAGGGTTTGGGGGAGGGTGGGGAAGTAATGCTCCAAATAAACCCTAGGCATTCTCACATTATGCCTATAAAATAACTGATGAAAAGTGATTAATCCCAGTTTGAACAAGAATCAGAGAAGTTATATGATAAAAGAACATGGTTTATAGCTGTTGAGACCATTCTGAAGTCTTTTCTCCAAAGAATAAAATTCTGGGCTGTATAGATGGATTGAAGTTGAGAAGAATTAATTCATATAAACATCCCAAGTGAAATGAATGGAAAGAGAATCCAAATGCTTTTCTGCAATTACAGTGTTGTGAAATATTGCTTCGAGTTTAAAATGAAATATTCTTAATGTCTATATTTTATAAATACTTAGAAAAATAAAAAGTTAACAAGTGCCTTAATCAGAGTAACCTTTTAAAGTGGTCTCTGATGTAAGACAAACATACTTATTTTTTATATGATTGTTTGCTTTTTAACAAATCAAATTATAAAGAAGGATGAATTCAGCATACTTTGGTGTCTGTAAAAGATTAGGTAAATTTCCATGTAATCATTGGAAGTTACCATCTGTTCTGTCCTACTCCTGCAGTGCTGACATGAAGAACAGGATTTTGTAACTGAACACTAGTGAGAAAGGCATCAGGTATAAAATTAAGTTTAAAATATTTTATGTATGCCTTAATAGAGGGATGATTGTTAAAGCAAATTAAGTAGAGTGAAAAGTTCAACAGTTACATGCACTTGTGTCTGCAAAAATTCAGTTTACCCTCAGAGGTGTGCAATACTTTTAGCTACTGAAGCTTTCTAGGGAAGTCCCAGAAGTATCTCTGTTTCTGTTACTAGATATACACATAACCACCTTGGTTGAAGGCAGCTGACTAATTCCTGCCAAAGTTGTACAGGCCTCTCAGTGTACAGCTTTAGTACTTCACATGCCTTACCTTCAGGATTTCATCTGGCAGGCATACACAGAGCATGACTAAATTTCGCACAAAGGCAGTTTATGTTTTGGCATTTCAGAACAGTCATATGGAAGGAGGAGACCCATGTTACAGTTCACGGCTGAAATCTGATATCTACTCTTTTAGGAGAGCGCTGTAACCACTACATTATATGTGTTCTAAGATTGCATTCAATTAGATTCTTCTACCTAAAAATTGAATGTGCTGTGAACAACAGTGGGAATTTACAGTACCCTTGCTACTACTCCCTGCAAGCTCTTCACATGGGAATTAATTTACACATTTCAGTTTCAGTAAGGTGCCTGTTACAAAGGCAATTTCTACTGCATGCTCTGGTTTTATATGCACAGCCTTCACTAGCATCTGCTCTAAGGCCGAACTGTAACTTACTGACCGGCACATTAAATTTTTGCATCAACCCTGGAGCTAGAGAAAAGCCAGCTAACAACAGTGACCTTGGGATTCCTCTGTCCTTCAGGTTACACAGTAGCAGATAAAAAATTGCAAGCATACAGACAGAAACACAAGTGTGGAAGTTTGTAATTACGAAGCAGAGAGGAAGTAGCTTGTAAAGCTGCCTTTTTGGTCTAAGAGGTCACCTGTGGTTTAGGCTAACCATTTTGACTTTACACTGAAAATAACTGCTGAAAGACATTTTCAAAAGTCAGTACTGTACAGTAGAGTACAGTGGTTAAGTGTGTAAGCTCTTCTACCTGCTTTTGTTACTAAGTAAGATAATTTCACCATATTGAAATATAGCATTTGAATCTTGTGAAATTATTTTGTTTTCCCTAAGTGAAACTGGGAAAAGTAACATTTTACCATGATATGGTAAACACAATTTCAATTAAAAAAACATTGATCATTTTGGGTAAAACCTAGGGCTCAGTAATTTTGCAAGTCATTAATTCATTTATTAATGTAAGTATAAGAGCCATCTGTTAAACATTCAGTCTTCAAATACCTTTTGACATTAAAGAGTTACATTACAATGTTTTAATTACCCGCTTCTGTCTAATCACTGTACTTTCAATAAAGGTGCTAAGAATTTTGGCATCTTTTAGAGCAGCTAGGTGGCAATCTACTTTTCTTACAGTGTTGTTATACATGCCTCACACAGATAAAAACATTTTGCAATAATAATGAAGATGTAGAATATAACTATATTATAGTTATAATATAACTGCTTCGGGACCGGGACCATGACCATGTAGTAGTTTTTAATTTTGCTGGATAGTTCACTCACCTGTTTTGCCCAGTATTTTCTACACTATGATATGGCAGAAAACTCTGGTGACCTCTGTGAGGTGTTCAACAAGGCTAATGTGCCTACTGTCTGTTTAAAACTCTTTTTACTTTGCTTGATGATAAATGCTGTTCCCTGGCTATTGAGCATGGGACTTACTTTGGCAAAATCCTGAGACAGCTCTACGGGAGGCAATTACTGGCAATGGCTGCAGGCTTGTGAGCTACTGTGACTGACCCCAGTGGCATAACCCAGTAACCACTGGAAACTGTTCAGAGACAATGGTGACTGCCCTACAGCTCAGAAAGTGGGTAATGTTCAGGTTTGTGTTTGGTGGGCCATGTGGGAAAGGCAGCAGAGTTTCCTTGGAGCTTGATGACAGTAAAAAGATAAATAGTGCATAGCAGGTTGTGAGACTTTGTGGTAGCAGACCTGTGAGACCTTCCAAGGACTAGCCCTTGGAAAGAGTCCAGAGATGAGCTGGTGGCTTGTGGGGTCTGGCAGAAGACACAGAGAGCTGTGAGCATTTATGTGTAAGGGATCCCTACTAAGGAGCTGTCCTTGTCTGCTTGAATTGGACTGAAGGATTTGGATATCCCCCAGTTTAGGTTATAGAGGAGGAGAAAGAAGTCCTGTATCTGTTTTACTTCATAGTCTCTGGAAAATACATGGTTAATTAAGAACTGTGGCCTTCTGTTCAAGTTCAACTATTTCAGTGCCCATGTCATCCTTTCCTCTATTGTCAGAATCAACGTGGGATGTGATGATTTAGGAAAAGTCAGCAAATACTGTGGTTAAAATATTTCTAGACTACAGTGTAGGCTCTGTAACAGATCACAAATGTAATGAACACATATCAAGTATTCTAAAATAGCAGATTATTTTAATAAATAATATCAGATCATGCGAGATCAGTGCTTGCACAGAAGAAAAAAAACCCACGCTGATGGCTGACCCTCCAAATTCTCATATGTAAATGTCATATGAATAATGTTCTTTGCATTTATAATCTCAAAAAAGACTCCTCCATTGTAATTTGCTGCCACAGAGTAATGCCAAAAGTTATTGTTTAAACTGGGACTGTTTCTGCAGTGAAGCTGAATTAGGCCCTAGCTCTGTGTTGCCGCATCTGGCTCCTGACATCTCTGCACTTTGACATCCCCCAGAACTGGAGATGTCTAGAGCCCCTGGGAATACACCTTCCCTGGGGGCGTAAGTTAGGGCCCAGCATGGTCATGCTGCCCTGCACAAGTTCCATCACCTCAGCAGAGGTGGGCAGGGGAAGCTTGCCTTGGCTGCAACAGGCATGTAACACAGTGTCAGCATTGAGGCAGCAGGGTTCGAAAGCACTCAGCAACTAGCAAGGTGTTCATCGCCCTGAGGAAGTGGAGTACATAATCCTCTCCTGATACTCCTCATTGGAAGTTTTATGTAAATACTGATGCTCCATTCCTGGAACTGTTCAAGGTCAGCTGGATGGAGCTTTGGTTTAGTGGAAGGTGTCTGTGGCAGAGTGGTTTGAAGTAGATGATCTTCAAGGTCCCCTCCAACTCAAACCATTTGATGATTCTATGAAGGTCTGAACAGACTGGTAGCACTGCCCCTGTCCTCCGTTGCCAGTCTTCTCCTTGCATGGTAGTCTTGCAGCCGTCATTACCATTAGTGGAAATTCTGCAAATCTGGAGAACATGGCCAGCAAAGACAAATTAGGGGAGAGGAAGGTTTTGCCCACAGCTATGGAAGAAGGGAGTTGCGCCTTGTTTTAGCTCTGTGGGAAGCTACAGCGGTACATAAGGCATGTTAATGTTAGGGTGGTTTATTGCATTACTCTCTCATGCTGTGTTCATTTGTAGGGACAACATGACTTCCATAATATTTATTTTAGGGTCATTTTATTACTTTAATAATGCAGATTTAGAATGTAATTAAAGCCTGTATTATTTGGTTTAATAGCTTGCAGCTTTGTTCAGCATATGTTTTGATATTATAAACTGCTTCTATAGACAATGAATTCATTTGTCCCTTTTACTTATTAAAATCCATGTGTACTTCATCAGGTTCATTCTTTGTGAATTTTTATGAGTGTGGAATTAAATAATAAAGGCGCATACAGACACGTGCCTAATTTGGGGCTTGATTGATTATGACTGCCCTTGTGAAAGAACGAACAGAGAAAACAAGTAATCATAATTGTATTTAAATTTTAGAATAATAGCATTTTGCATGTTTAATCACATTTTCAGAATTTTTCCTCTACTAAGTCATATGACATTGTTAAAACAGATCATTGACTAGAATAAACTTACATGGTATTATGATCTCATGCTTTTATTTTTTTTTATATAGTCCTATAGATGAAGTTCTTCCCTTTAAAACTGCACCTTTCATTTAAATTTGTTTATTCCTTTTTTTTTTTTTCCACTGTTTTGTAAGTGGCATTCTCTGTCATTTGGCATAATCCTTAGTGTTCTTTAGCACACTTTATACAAAGGAACAGTTTTGCTTCCCATTCATTAATTTCCAGAATTTTCTGACAAAGAGATTATGTTGTACACATCATCTGCTACAAAGATTATTTTAACTTCCAGTTCCTTTAAACTGTTTCTTTTGTAACAGGACCCAGACCCATGAGGTGTTGACCATTTCTTATGAGGAATCGGGTACCTTCAACATTTTGTGACTGGGAAGTGTACTCCTGAGCAGCTGAAACAATATTTGGTGAGAATTTAATAGACTTTATTGTGACACCTGAATATCATTCACAAAGTCAAAGCCGCCTTAATCATTTTTTTCCCCATCTATATATTACAGGGAAGACAACTGAAAAAAAACACTGAAGTAGTGGTGTTTTCATTTCTTCTCTCCCTCTTCCTCTCCAGCCCTCTTTCCCATGATGTGGGGTATTTTCTTGCTCTGGAATATCTCTTATAAGATACTGAGGTAATTATCATCACCAGCAAAAGTGAGTATAGATGGTTCTATAGATATTTGGGAGCTATATTGTCCTTATTGGTTGAAACTCTTACATCAAATTATCTTGAATTTTGGCATTGGTAAAATCAGAATCCATGTCTGAGTCTTTTACAGTCAGTGTTTTTTATGTCACCTATGCTGCCCTATAAATTCCTCTCATATATTACTAAGAAACTAAAAGACTTCCTGTAGTATTTTGTTTTCATGTAATGTTTTCATGTAGACAAATTGAGAAATCTTTTTATTCTTTTTTTATGACTTCGAATTATTAATTTTTCTTTTCCTCCCAGTATTTTTTTTTTTGCTACTGGACTTGTTGAAGTCTGGGAAGATGGTGGAGTTAAAGTACTAATGGCTTTATAGGTGCTGCCCAATTTGGAAGGTAAACGGCTACTGCTGGAGCATTCAGATTTGAGAAAAGGACTTATTTCTAAGGTTGTTTCTTCAAAATCTAAGTTTGAGCCTGAGCTTCTGATCTTAACACATTTCTCACCTAACCAGGTCAGTTTTAGCTCTTTCACCATCTAGGGGTGCCATAATCATATCAAATATAACTGTTGGGGTGGGGTTCTTACGTTTCCCCACCCCTCTCTGGGATGCAACAGTGAGGAACCAGCTTCAGTCACTGGCTATCAGTCAGAATGGTTACCGTGCTAATGAAAATTTGGCATGCCATTGCAAACTGGAGTGCTTGGCAGAAGCAGGAATATCTCTGCTGTTTATGTAATATATAAAAAGGTCAGTGTTTATAGATTTTTAGTCCTAGAAGTATTTTCTTTTTTATGATGTATTTTTTCTTTTTTCTAACAGCCATGGTGTTTTGTTCTGGATTCAGAGTGTAGCTTTTTTTATTGGTTGGTGTGTTGTTAAAAACACATTGTGTTTCAGAATTCCAGACACATTGTGACTGTATTTTTAAGAAAATGGTGCTCCTGGAGTAATAAATAGTGGGGTTATTTTAAGCAGTTATATCTTATATTTCCTAATTCTTCAAAAGCATCAGAATAATAAAAGAAAGCTCAAGGCTGGGGTTTTTTTTGTTTGAACAGACATGTCATCAGTTGGCCTATTGACAAACCTCCATTCATTGTAATGGGCCTACAGGAATTTCCAGAAGTTGCAGATTTGGACAATAGCTTCTTAAGTGTTTCAGAATCTTTGACTTTTCATCTGATACTGCCAGCACTACCAATTACAGGGTCATTTTTGTGATGCTAACATGCCCCTTTATACATGTAGGAAAGAAAATCAGAAAATTATATTTTTAGGCTGCTGGACAAAGGCATTGGCTAGTATAAGGCAGCATAAGATAGTGAAAACAGACTTTGGATGTGCTAGAAATATACTGAGCCCTATGAGGAATTCAGGTAATTTGTTCCTCAATTGAAATACAGATGTTTTAAGTGCAGTACTCAGTTTGCAAGGAGCTGATGTCTCCCATTTGAAAAAAAAAAAATGAAGTCTTAGAGTTTGGACTCCTATTTTTTTTCTTTATCTTCTTAGTGATTATTTAGAAAGGAAAAAAGTAATTCCTGAGGTATTATTTTGCCCTACAAGTTGCTTAGCTTTTGGGAGGCACTGATAATGTTCTGAAATGAAGCCATGTAGACACTGTCAAGTATAGACAAACAGCTGCAAAATGTTGGTGGTTTTATTCTTTTCTGTTCTGATTCCCTCAAAGAAATCTACCTACTCTCCTTTTCTTAGTGATTTTTTTTTTCTAGGTACAGAACTAAATGTTAAGGAGTACAATTAAAATCCATTGATTTAAACAACATCTTATTATTGTAATAGTCAAGTGACCATGCTCCTCCTGTGTGGCCTACAGTACGTAGGTATAGCACGGCAATAGCAGCTGTGAAAACAGTCTGCATTCTCTGTGTTTAGACACCTATCTGTGGCTAGGGAGCAACAGAGGAAGTCCAAACTCCAAGAATATAATAGGGTAGAGAATGTACAGTCTGAACATTTCTTCCAAACCTTGCAAAGCAAAGCAGTTTGAAGACTTGTCCTTTTGTCCTGCCAAATTTACCAATCTGAACTTTCTCAGATAGATTATGTGAACTTAATCTGCTTCTTTCAAAGACAGGATCCTTCAGTGCTATGAGGCTATGACTCCAGACTTAAATCTTCCTTCCATGGAAGCTGGTGCAGTTTGGCCCATACAGAGATATACGTGGCAGGGTTAAATATGAAGAGCACTGCTGGGTCCTCAAAAAATATATTGAGTTCTAATGTCTGTTTGTGAATTAGCTTCTGAATATGCAGTAGGTGCGGAAATCTGTATTCAGACTTAAAATAGAAGATAAGAAAAAGTCATACACCTCATTCAATAGATGATAGAGGATTTAGTAGGTGAACAAGTTAATCAAGATTTGAAAAACTGAAGTGTAGATTCTCTTTACTGTGATGATACATCCTTCCCAGAACAGTTGTTTTAGGAAAAAAAGGCTTTCCTTTTGTTAACCCCAGTGGTATATTTAGCTTTTTGAGAAAAGTTATCAGTTTGGAAAAACTACAAAGCTGAGCCCAACTTCGCCAGCCAAGCATATGGATGTATTTGAAAGGGCATCCTTTACTTCTTCAGAGATTTTGCTGCCTTTTGTAAATCGGGCATTGGAGAAATGCCTTAAAATCTTCCTATGGTGTTAATACTGTGTGGCACAGGCATCCAGGTGGGGCTTCAGTTGTCTGATGTGGATGTTAAATAAGGTGTGAGCATAATATGCGGCCTCCCCTATAGAGAGGAGCTGTTGTCACTACCTGGCTGGTGATGAATGAACAGCTCATCCAGACATTTCGGCATCTGTCATCCCCTTGGACTGTTACAGCATATTTGCATTTATAGTTCTAGCCATAGGAAAGTAGCTACTGCTGTCCTCTAATTCGCAGCTTGTTTATTGCTAGGGGAATTAATGTATTCTTTCTTCATTTATTGTAATTTGTTTACTGTGTGGCATTAGAAGCAGTACCAAGGCCTATAAAACAAGCAGAAGCTTAGGAAAACACCACAGCAGGCTGCTAAATTGCTTTAGAAACCCAGTTTTCTTCCATAAATTTTAAGCAGCTACTCAAACTACTGAATTTTGGTATTCTTTATATGATTCAGAGCAGCCCTGTGGAGAAGGACTTGGGGGTGTTGGTCGATGAGAAAATGAATATGATCCGGCAGTGTGCACTTGCAGCCCAGAAAGCCAACCATATCCTGGGCTGCATCAAAAGGAGCAGGGCCAGCAGGTTGAAGGAGACGATCCTGCCCCTCTACTCTGCTCTCGTGAGACCTCACTTGGAGTATTGTGTGCAGTTCTGGTGTCCTCAACATAAAAAGGACACGGAACTGTTGGAACAAGTCCAGAGGAGGGCCACGAGGATGATCAGAGGACTGGAGCACCTCCCACATGAAGATAGGCTGAGAAAGTTGGGGCTGTTCAGCGTGGAGAAGAGAAGGCTGCGTGGAGACCTCATAGCAGCATTCTGGTATCTGAGGGGAGCCTATAGGGATGCTGGGGAGGGACTCTTCATTAGGGACTGTAGGGAGAGGACAAGGAGTAATTGGTTAAAACTTAAACAGGGGAAGTTTAGACTGGATATGAGGAAGAAATTCTTCCATGTAAGGTCAGTGAGGCACTGGAATGGGTTGCCCAGGGAAGTTGTGAATGCTTCATCGCTGGCGGAGTTCAAGGCCAGTTTGTACATAGCCTTGGGTGGCATGATTTAGTGGGAGGTGTCCCTGCCCATGGCAGGGTGGTTGGCACTAGATGATCTTAGGGTCCTTTCCAACCCTAATTTTTCTATGATTCTATTTTTGCTCTCTAGCTGCCGATGCCCTTCAAATTGCAATCACCTTTGCAGCTGGACCTATCACATATGCAGTTGGACTGTATGGTCATTGTGATTCTCTTCCAAATGAGTTATTCTATCATCTGTGCAAGGTGGTGGCATTCCTTCTTTTGACTCTGACACTTCTGATTCCGAGTTATAGATTTGATTGTCAGTCACTTCAGTCTTTCCATCATCCTCATCAACTTCTTGCTATAATGTCTTGAAACCCTAACTGGGATAAAGAACTTCTGTGGTAAAGATCAAAATAGAGAAGGAGCCATTAACTGATAACTGGAGCAGACAAATCAGACAAAATTAATTGGATTGCATGGGTCTAAGGAAAACTTGCATGGAATTATAATATTTCCAGTGTGTCTTCACTGGAGCTACTCATTTGCCTTACTTTCCTCTGCCTTGGTACTCTGTTGATGATGTGTTTCTACAGAAATTAAAGTGGTTTTGTAACTTCCCTATATTTTAAGAAGTATTAATTTACCAAACAGCTTATTGGTTAGTCTGTTACCTTTTTAATATGATTCCAAATTCTCTTTGTAAGTTTATAGTTTGTAAATTTATATTTCAAAGATTTTTTCAGGCTCTGCAATTTTTTACTTTGTTTAAAAAAAAAAAAAAATCGAACAAACCCACACAATGAAGATTCAAAACAAAAGCAAAGAAAAATAAAGGGGCAAAACACCAGAAAACAACTAAAAGCGTTTTGCTCCAACAAATAGACCTGTTAAGAGAAATATCTTATGTCAGCCAGAGAATGAATATCCAGAGGCTTTTCTGTGTTACCTTGCTGATGAATTAAGTAGAACAACCATTTTCAAATCATAGAGAGTGAATTCTTAGTAGTCCAGTCTTACCGTATTTTTTGGTGCTTGTTCCCTGATTTTTTTGAGTCTAGATCTCACTTTTCAATAGCTAGGTATTTCCTATGTCCTTATCACATAATGAATGTACTCTAAAGGTGGTTATATGATATCTTGAGAACATAGTGAGATAAATAGTCCAATGGTATTTGCTTCATGCACTAAAAATTACAGCAGCTCAATGTCTTGGAGAACACTGGCTAAGTAACTACAGAATGAATTTAGCATTTACTCAAGTAGTCTGAGGTGGTAACACAACACAGAGAGGGACACCTTAGCCTAAAATGGAAGGGTGTCTACAGCATCCTTGAAATGATGTAAGGAGCAGAACCTGTCACTGGATCTTGAAAAATCAGTCTGTTCAGGGGTGTGGGTTGCCCAGAGTTGTTAGCTGTTTAAATTGGGGGCTTTTTTGGTCCATGTAGCAGAAAAGCCTGAGTCAATCATTTTGAGAACACAGATCTGCAAATGTTTCAAGATTTGTGTTCTTTTTCATCTCTCCATCTTTGTCTCATCTGAGGGCTACCTTGTTCTTGTCCTTGTATTCTACCCTGAATATTGCTGTTAGCTCACATATGTATAGAACATGATATACGCTTTCAGCAGATGAAGCAATCAACAACATATTTATTCCCCATAACCATGCCAGCCAAAGCTCTGTTTGGCTCATAGTGTCCAAGCTCATAGGTGTCCAAGCTGGTATTCCCTCATCCCTTTGGTATTTATGTTTTAAAAACACAGAAGCTGATTTTAGAAACACTAGGGCCAATGAGAACTGCAAAAGTGTCTCACCTCTGGGAATCCAGCCCACACCCCTTTTGTTTTGAGTGTAGGATGGATCCTAAATGAAAAACCTTTTGTATTTTGGAAACTAAGAAGAAGCTGAAGCAGATTTCTTCATACTTGGCAAAACCAGAATTGTTCATGATGGAGACAAATCATGGAAAGTTCTACTCTGAGACGATTATTTTTGTCAAAGTTATGACAAGTCTGAATATAAAAGTCTTGCATAGAACTCCCTCTCATTTTACAGTCTGCAGTGACAGTAGAATACATTTATGCAAAAAATAAAATCTGAGAAGTTAGATTTATACTCCCCAAACAATTACTAGTAAGCAAAAACCAAAACCAGATCAGCATAATGATGTTTTTGTCAAGCATAACAATTTTGGTTTGGCCCAAATACACAGATACAGATTTGGGCTTTCTGTCACAAGTTGCCAAACATTTGTTTTCATTTATATCTGTGTATTTGTGCATGTGCATATTGACAAAGGGGATTTGACTCCAAGAACAGAGGTATGATCCAAATCGCAACACAAATCCTTCTATTGACTTCACTGGGAGTTGGATCAGCACCTTAGTGAGAATGTTCAAAAGAGAGTACCGAGAATTAAACTATCAGTTCTTCATCCAGCTCTCATTTAAATCAATTAAATCTTTCCAGTAAGTTCAATCACTGCTGGATTTAGCTTTAAAATACAAATTTTGTATAATGGGACATATGTAGGCTATTCTGTTAAATGTATTTTGAACAGACAAACAGACAAAGACATGAGAATTTAAGGACAGAGAGCTGAAAGCCAACACTAACTGAATACAAACTATGAGAGGTTAGTAAACTACAAAATTAGTTACATTGAAAAGGGCATGATTATTGAAATAAATCAGAAGTCTTAATTCTCTATATACCATTTTTTAGGGTATGGAGAAGACTGAGGTATAAAGAGGCTACCCTGTTGGTTCTAGTTCAGAAAAGCAGCCCCATTCAAACAGCAGTTAAGCGATGCAACCTAAATGTATGTGTAACTCTTTTCTTGAGGAGGGGTGGAATTAAACACATGCTTTAGTAATTTCCTGACCTGGGGCTTTTATTTTCCTTCTGTGAATGTAGTGAAAGTACCTTTTTCTTCATAAGAGCACTCATGAAAAGCATATTTTGAGCCCCTGGCTTAAATTTGCTTAATCTAATCAAGGAAGAGGGTCATACGATGCATATTAGCTAATCAGTTGTACAATTTGTGGGTGACCAGGAAATCATTTCAGATAGTAAAAACTGTAATAACTTATAGTGTGCTCTCAGATAATTCATAAACATAATAAAGGGGTGTTATATAATTCTGGATGTTCTCTCAGTGAAGAGCATTGCAAGGTAGGGAATATTTTTTGCTATGAAAACTGAGAGAAACTTCAGATGCACTGTTTTCTCATAAGGCAAAACAAAAACATAATTTCCTCCAAATGTGGAAAGAGCCTCCATTGTCTGCATTGCGCAGAGGTTTTCTGATTGAAAAGAAATGCATCCAGGCTAATCAGATTTGCAAAACATTGCGCTTAAAGTACAACTGTGTAAATTACAAAAGAGATAACTAGCCTCACAGATACCTGCAGGTGCCTTTCAAACAATATAACCAGTTTTATTTAACCAAGCTCGGATGAATGCAACTTGCACGAATAAAATGCACTTTTGTGAAATGCCTTTAAGAACACATGGGAAAGCATTTTTTTTAATGTTTTATATGCTTATGTACGTATTCCATATGTTTTACTTAGACAAATTTTTAAGCAAGCGTTTCTGGGTCAAATGACCTCATATAGTTTGCAAACTAAGCTGTCTAATCTGGTTCAGAGTCTTTTTATCATATTGTGTAAGTCAAATAAACTCATATGTTAGTCAGGTTTACAATAGTAAGGAATTTTCAGTTCAACAGTTAAACTGCAAGGCAGTCTTGAATGCACTTGACAGCTTCTAGCTACTCCAGCAGTGAGGTGGTAACTACTGGGACCAGCCATGGTTGCTCAATTGAGTGCGCTTATTGGAGAGCCTTGCTAGACATAAAGCCCACGGCACACAGGTTCTACTGAAGAGCATTATGGAGTTTTTCTATTGCCCAGTCTGGTTTTGGTTCTTATTGCTTTTTGGTGGTTTATATTCCAAGGTGTGCAATTTCACATTAGTCTGTTGCAGCTACAGGGGATATTCAGTCAGTATTTTTCTGATGCTCTGCCTCAGTTTAGAAAGACTGATCTCCAATCTTCACCCTGTCAAGGGTGAAGTGTTTTTAGAAGACTTACGGATTTACAGCCAGCCACTAGAAAATAGCAGGTCTTGGTACATAGTGGACTTTCTGGCTCCTGATCCTGGGCCATTCTGCTCAACTGCTCTGAAATGAGACATTTACATCTTTGCTGGTTGGGGGACAGAGTTGCATATGGAGGCCACACCTTTTACTTTATGCTCCTCTTTGGACATTTTAACATATACCCTCTTAAATGGTGTCTTCGGTTTGATATGATAGACTATAAGGAATCTAAATGAGACACAGCTATGTTTGGTGCTGTAATGGTTTAAGCTGTAAATCAGCCACGCTGTTTGTTAACCCACCTCCCCCTCCTAAAAGAGCTGCTGCGGTTTAAGCTGTAAAACAAGCAGTTTTGTTCACTCACT
>JAOEHY010041704.1:0-14662 GCA_025447955.1 Psilopsiagon aurifrons
ACAGTTCGCTTTTACTTGGAGGGGCGTCCAGTACACTTGGAACCGACTGCCCCAGGGGTGGAAACACAGCCCTACCAACTGCACTGGAACAGGGGCAAGCTCCAGAACACCTGCAGTACATTGATGACATGACTGGGGGCAATGCAGTGGGGGAAGTTTTTGAGAAAGGGGAGAAAATAATCCAAATCCTTCTGAAGGCTGGTTTTGCCATAAAATGGGGTAAGGTCAAGGGACCTGCATAGGAGATTGCTGCTCGGGTCAGGCTGTGTATCAGTCAGCAGGTGGTGAGCAATTCTGTTGTGCATCGCTTGTGTTTAGTGGATTGTTTTTTCCTTTCCCCTTTTAGTTTTATATTCTCTCCCCTTGTTATTTCCATTATAATTAGCAGTAGTAGAGTTTTCTATTATACGTCAGTTACTGCACTGTTCTTATTTCAACCCGTGGGATTTGCATTCTTTTGATTCTCACCCCCCATCCCACCCTGAGCAGAGAAGGAGGGTTATGAGGGAACGGCTCGCTGGTGCTGAGTTACTGGCTGGGCTTAAGCCACAACAGCCCCCTGTCCCACTTATTTGCTGGAGGGGGGGGATGTACACCCAACCTGCAGATACACAAGGAGCCTTTGACCCCAAAAGCACCCCTCCCCCCTGCATAATCCCTGCGTTTTTAGCAAAAACAAGGCGCCATTGTAGCTTTTCGCCAGAAGGGTGCCAAAGCCAACAAACCCTGCGATGGCTGACCCCAGCAGCAAGGAAGACGCTTAAAAAGTGTATAAATGGTTCCATGAAGGAAAACTCTGGCGGGAGGGTAGGGGGATGCCCAGATGCGGGAAGATGCTGGGGACCTTCCCCATGTATCTTCACCCAGGAGGTAGAAAAAGCATCCTGAGGATGCCAGGGGAGTTAAATCTCTCTTCTCCCTCTGCTTTCAGGTGGCGGCAGTGGCTGGGGTCTACGAGATCCTGAACCAGCTGGGCTTCCCTGAGCTGGAGAGCCTGGAGGGCAAGCCCCTGTGCACACTGCGGGGACGCTGGCAGGCACAGGGGAGCACCTCCCGCCCTTTCCATGGGGAATTTGTGTAGGTTGGGGTGCAGGGGGGTCCTCCACTGCTTTCTCCTGGCGGGGCAGAGGAAAAAGACTGTTTTTCTAAAACCTGGGGGTGTGGGGAGGGAGGGGCAAGCCCCAAAACTGCCTTAGAATGGGAGAATTTCTGGGGTTCTTTTGGATGCAATAAAAATGCTGTAAATTAAAAATCAACCCTTTTGAGCAGGTGCTTGATTGTGAGCGGGGTGTGAGTTGAAAAACAACTCTGAAAGGCTGGGATGCCATTGTCTGAATTTGGTGGATGCATGGAATCATGCCATGTTCTTCAAGACTGTCCTCACTTTCTCCCTAAACCAGTGCAGCATATATGCGCACATACATATATATATTTATATACACCCGTAAATAGATATGCCTATATATATGTGCAGATACACAAATATACATACACATATATATATTTATATAAATATATACACACACAGAGTTATATATTTAGGCCTCTGTGCGCATATATGCATATATCTGGAGCCATTAACGCTTGTAGCCTGGATTAGAACTCACAGAGATTCCTGTCAGTGCAGACATGTGTATTTTGAAGATTTGGGCATCTTTGTTGGTTCTTCCCAACTGTTTCAGTTGTAGATGTGGCTGGGGGAAAGGCAAGGCATGGCACAAGGTTTGGGGGTCCCTGCTGCCCCCCAAGACCTGCCTTTTTTACTGCCAAGGTGATGCTGGGGAGGTTTAGCTGTTCAGCAAAGAGTAGACTTAAAAGTGTAATTAATGTGATTTGTATTTAACTATTTTTAAGAAAAGGAGAAGGGGAAGAGTGAAAAATAAAGTTAATCAAAACGATGCAGAGGAGGGGGGCAGGAGCCTGGCAGCCAAGGGGGAGATGGAGAAGTTGCTGATACAGGCAGGAACCTGGATGGAGGGATGATAAAATAGGATGGGAAGCACAAGAGCAGTAGTACACGCTCCATCTCTATTAGCAGCTGCTTTCATCTGCTGCCAGTAGCGGGAGGTGTGGGCAGCAGAAATTCGAAGGTGGAGGGTACAAAGAAAAATACCATTATTTAAATTGCAGGGGATGCTTTTTCCTAAACCTTGGGGTGGTTCCTGCTGTGGCTGTGAGAGCCCCAGTGCCCAAGGGGTCCCTTGGCATTTGACTTAACCACACGTTTGGTTGGTTGGTTGGTTTTGTTTAATGCAGAAATACCTGCCTGAATATTTTGTCCCCCACCAGGTATTTCAGTGCTTGGATAATTTGCTGCTGGTGTGGAAGGACAGTTGACTTGGCAATCTGCAAGAGGTGTGATGATATTTTTTCTCCTCTTTTTAATGGAGAGCGTGCTTTCCATCTTTGCAGAGCCACAGTACATCTCCGTTTATTCTGCCTTACTTAAAAAATTACCTGCATGCTCCTTTGCTATCAGCCAAGCTGCAGACTCATCCCCTTCTCCTGCCCCCAGCAGCAACCCTTGGAAGTCCTGCCTAATAGCCTTGACTTAATTAGGCAGGGGTTTTAATTGCTTACGAAATCCCAGCCCCTTTAATCTTGGTAATGAAGGCTGGAGCTTTGCGTCACCTGGATCTGGGGCCTCAAAAGCTTCTTTCCACTTTCCCACCATCCTAACAAGCGATTTCCAACATGGGGTAAAACCAATTGCCTGGAAAAAAAATGCCTTGGAGATGGGAATGTGTTTGAATGTGAAAAAATTAACCATGCTTTATTTATTTCTTCTTTTCCCCAGGCTGGGAGGCAGAAACCGAGCTCCCTTTCCCAAATGATAGGTCTAACCTGGCTCTGAATGGGTTTCAGAGGGGTTTGCTCCAGCTGGAGCAATCAGTGCAAGGGTGGGGGAAGCCATGGGAGGTCCTGAGGTGGGAGGGAATAGTTGGGAGATGGGGCACAGCATCTTCAAAGCTGCGCTGGGTGACCTGGTCTGCATCAATTCTCCTATCCTGATAGCTGCCTTAAATTGGTTTTCTGCAAATTTGGGCCACAGTTTCAGTTTTTCCCATTGTTCCTTACCAGCCATGGTTACAACACTGAGCTCTGCTGAGATACTTGGCTGTGCATATCCATCCTGACCTGCTGGACTTTCCTACCCTCAGTGTCCTCCACAGGCTCAGCACCTCTGCTCTGAGCTATGCTTTTGCCACTCACCGGTGGCAAAAGGCTTGTGGGGTCACTGGGGGTGTCAGGGCCATGCTTGCCCCAGCTCTGTCCGTCAGCCCTGCCTGCTGAAACCACACTTTCAGGGAAAAGATCCACAGTTCTGAAAGTGCTCACTGAGAAGTAAAGCAAATGGGGGGATATATCTCGTATATAGAGAGAACATAGAAAAATTATAGGGTGTATATAATATTTTACTATGTATAATATATATAATTATTCTATATGATATATATCATATAGAATAATAGTTTCATAATTATATATACTATATGTATTATGTGCTATACATTGTATGGCATATATTGTGTATATATTATATAGATTGTATATATTCAGACATAATTATACAAAATAAAGTACATTCTATAATTCTATATACTGTATTTATATTTAATATAACACATGTATTCATTCTATATAATATATATAGTATAAAGATATATTTAAAACCAGCTATTAATAAGATGGGGTTAATGAGCTGATCTCCAGCCTCATTGGGGTATATTCCGTGCCAGGAGCTGCGTTTTGACCCAGGGAGGCATCAGCAAGGGGGTCTGTGGACAAAAATGCTTACAAAAAAAGAAACTCAAAGGGTGTTTTTAAATTTAAAACAAAAATGCTGTTTTCTGTTGGCTGGATCTGCTAGCTGACCTTTTCACTGGAAATCGCTTAGTGTGAGGTTCAAGGAGTGAAACAAACCTTTATCTTTTTCACCTCTTTATTACTACTGATCCCTGCTTACCTTGGTTTTTCAGAGCCAGCTTTGCTCGGCTGAGGAAAACCCATGGAAGAGGTGCTCATTGATTGATTTGCACGAAAACTGGTTTTCTGCAGGTTTCTTTGTTTCTGCAGTTTTTCTTCTTGATTAACTGCATTATAATCTTTTCTGTGTGGTTGGTTGGTTTTTCTCCCCTCTTCTTCCCACCTTCTTGTTCAGGGCTTTAAGTGCAGGCATACAGCCTAGGGGGTCCGAAGTTATTCTAAGGCAGATAAGTGAATATTTGAATTTATCACAAGCCCACAATCCTAAAGGATTGATTTCAGAGCAATAAACATGAATGCCTGGCTGGTTTTCTGCTCTACTGGCCTAATGGTATAGTATCCATCCATATAGCAGATAGTATGACATCTCAGTGTTCATCCTGAGTCTGCATCTTTTTTCCATTGAGGGACACAGAGCATTCCTGCAGCTCTAGGTATCACCCATTTTTGGAACTTTGCTTTGCTTACAAGCCCTTTTCCCCAAACCCTACACAATCCTGGGATAAAGGGAAAGAGCTGGCTCTGCAGCCACAAGAGCCAGCACTTTAGAGATGCAATGTCCAGGCTGCCTAAGGGGTGTAGAGCTGGGCTCCATGGGCTCTAAGTTACAGTGGGGCAAGGGGAGAAATCACCTGGCACGCCACTGTTGCACCTATGTTTGTACACACAGGCTGGGGTGGATCATGGAAACTCTTCATGTCATGTAAATTAACAAACTCACCCCTTACTCTGCCTATGGAAAAAGTTATTCATGGCTTTGAAAATGGTCTTTGCAGCAAGAGCCCTGATGCAGCTTGAAAGAGATGAGATGTGGGGCTGGAGTATTTTGAACAGGGGCCCTCAGCTGCCTTAATAAATAGTGCTAGTGAGCCTTTTACCTGTGCCAGAGAAAATACATGTATTTTATATATATATGTATATATTACTGGAGGAGTGAATTTAAAGGCTGACATGCAGAGCCTTGCCCAAGTGCACTAGGCTGGGCCAGATCATTTTCCCAGAGAAATCGGGGTACTGCACCCCTATCAGTGCCTCCCTCCCCACAGGGCTGGGACTTGCAGCTTTAGGGGCATTTGTGCTGAGGGAGGGCAAATTGTCTTCAGGTAGGATCTGTCTTACACCCTTCCCTAGAAGCTGTAACCCAAACCTGCGGGCACCAGAAGTCCCAGAACTTCTGTGTGCAGAGCAATGAGGCTTATATTTCTCCCCATGCTGCTCAGGAAGCCTTGAGCACAGAGCAGAGGAGGGCTGCTTGCTCCTGTACACCAAAATACCCTGGATCGTCATCAAAAAGGTTTTTTGGCCAGTTTGGGGATTCGGTTCCATTGTTGCAAAAGCAGTGAGTGATTTTATTGCTTCTTTTCCCCTCTTTCTGGCTGCTGTGTGTGGGTAACTTGGCAACGGTGACTTTTGTAGCTGTGCTCTGCTACTGGCTAATGAGATTATTTTGAAAATGGATAAGCTTGTAGTTAATGCTTCTATTTGCCTTCCTGTCCCTAAGGGTTTGGTGTATGCTGATATGCGCTTTCCAGGTTTTTCTCTGCAGTAGATGTGCTGCATGTGTGCTCTTTTCTCATCTCAGAGGTCGCATATAAGAGTGCAGTTAAAATCCCCACCTATATATAATGACATGATTAAGCTGTAACCATTGGTAGTGCTAAATGGTATTCACTGTCTATACAGGGAAAAAAGTTGTCTTTTCAACCCCTGTTGAAAAATATTTAATATAAAACACTTATTAAAAAAAATAGAGGAAAACCTTTTTGGAAATGAATAAAAATCCCATGGCTTGATCTGTGGGAAGTTCAGGATCAAAAGCTGCCTCATAAGTGGAAGTACACCCTAATTCCTTGCATGTACAAGGGCATTGCTGCTATGCAGTGGGTACAAATGTGCTTCCTCACTGCTCAGCCTTTGTGTTTGAATGAAGCTTGTTTGTTGTGATCAATACTTCAGTGGAGAATTACACCATGTTCATCCATGTGTACCTTTAGATCAGCTGTCTCCCTCCTCAGAAAGCAAAGCTTTCTGACAGAATCTATTTTCTGGCACAATAATACATACAATAAACATGTGCAATAAATACATACTTAAATCTACTGCATGGGTGTGAAAAGGTGGCAAAAGGCCACATCCTAACTTTATGGTTCCCCCTTGAAACTCTCCCTGAGTAAGTTAGCCTGTGGGAGCTGCTTTATTTTGTTAAGATTATCGCTATACCTTTTTCATTTATGTGCAAAAATACAGCGGTACAAAAATGTGCAAAAATACAGCGGTTCTGAGCCAGATTCTCCCTTTCTGCATCTTTGCATCAGATGAGGGCCCCAACAAAGAGATCCCTCTTTGGGCTTAACAGAGGTAAAAGGAATAGTGCTCTTCCTACCTTAGCCAGGGCTTTTTCCCCCACTTATGGGTGAGCAGAAATCCTTGGAAGCTTAAATTCATGTGTCTTTATGTTTTTTTTATACATTGAAAAGGGAAAATACACCAAGGAGCCAATATTCCACTGGCATGTGGGACTGCAAGGGGAAAACTGCCACAGCCCCAGCTAAATCAATGCAGATATCAGGGGCTTTGGGGCTGTGTTTAAGAAAAACCCCAACAAGCAACTGCTTTTTCCCTATTTTCTGCACCCAGCTATGGCAGCTCTGCCTAATATGAAATGGCAAATGTGCCCAAGTCCCACAGACGTCACCTTTTCAAGTACCGACTTGGGAGTATTCCTTAATCATCAGTGAAAATACAGCGTGTCTGGGGGCTTGGGGTGATAAATTCTCTATTTACTGAAGCAGGGAAGGTGCATGGGAAGAGGCTGAGCTCAGGGTTGCTGTGAGCAGGCTGGGCTGAAAGCGGTGCTGGGGAGGCATGTGCTGGCACGGGGCCACTGCGAATGGCTCTGACATAATGGCTCTTAAAATAATAATAATTTCCATGTTTTTCTTTCTATGATGTACCTCTAGCAGAAACCCCCGACGAAACCGTTGGACCTCTGCAAAGAGAGTGCATCTGTGTTTCATTTTATAGTTGAAGAATAGTAATTAAGATGCTTTTGCAGAGCCAGGGCTTGGAAAACTAAAAATAAAATCCATATAGGCACAATACTGGACCTCTGAGCACCGTAAACTTTCCTTTCCCCTATTCTTGCCCTCCCAGTCTCATCAGACCCCTGCGCAAAGCTCGTGCCAGGGCCAAGCCCCATCATTCTGGGGAGTGGAGCAGTAGGTATGGGGTGTGCTGCAGTGACTGGAATGAATCACAGGTTGAAAGGTGATAGTTCAGAAAAGGTGGATTTTTTGGCTAAATCTAGAGGAGCAATGCAAACTCTATCCTGCACAGAGGGAAAATCATCCCTGTGGATGAAGGATTGGAAGCATCCTGAAAAGCATCAGAATTAGCTCTTTTCTTGCAGCAGAGTGTGTACAAACCATGGTCCCCAGGCATAAACTGACTTTCCTCCTCTCTTTCTTACACTTGACCCATGAATCTCGCAGGAAAACAAGAACAAAACAAACCTGTTTCCTGGCTGTCCACCACCCCAGGGTGCTTCTGGCCCCATGCCACTGAAAAATTAATTTTCCCCAGCTCAAGCTGAAAGTGCTAAAAGAAGGAATAGGGCTCAATGAGACTCACTCAAATGCACTCGCTGGCAGGCAGGGGTCATGCTGGAATGAAAACTGTTGGCCATGTGAATGAATGAGGCCCAGGGGGACAGGGAAATGCTCAGCAGCTAGCTTGAAGAGGCAAGAAAAAAAAGAAATGTTTGGGGTTTACACACCGGTAAGCTTAATTTTAGCAGAAAGATGATTAAAGATTAATAAGATGGTCAATGTGTAGAGAGGGGAAGCTGCATCTGGAGGGATGCTGGGTAAGGTTAACCTAGTTTGTGTTGGGCCTCAATGGGAAAAATCCTGCTGTAAATAAAGGGAAGGGCTGGGGATGCCAAGATAGCAAGCAGGGATGGATATCTCCCACCAGCCAGCCCCATCGTATGGGTGTGCATTTTGGCAGGGACAGCTTGTCTCCTGCACTGAGCCCCAGAGACAAAGTGATGCTGGTGGGATGCGGGTGATGCTGCCATCAGCATCCTGTCCCCCAGGCAGTAGGTGGTCCAAGCTGTGGCCAGCATGAGAGGCTTTAACAGTCGTTTAGGTCCCAAGGCTATGGTATATGTGTTTCTCTTGGATGCTGCAGCCATCAGGCAGCTTTAAGCTGCTATGTAGGCACAGTGTTCTTGGGAAGGAGTGGTTAAATAGGTTTCCGCCTGTCACAGTGGGGAGCCCCTCACCCAGGCATTTGGTCTGGCTGGGCGGCTGGCTTATTTAAACTGAGGTGGTGTTGAACGCCTGAACTCCTCTGCGGTCCCACTGACCTGGAGTTCAACTTCTGCTGAATTGGAAAACAGGGGGCTTTTGGGGTTAGTTTTTGCTTTCCTATTGTCATGACCCAGCCATGCCGGCGGAGCTTTCTCCACAAACCTTGCAGCGTGGTTCCTAGAAGGAGAGCAACTTTTTCCCTCCTCTTTTCCAAGCCTTCACTGCTGACAGTAGGGGCTGGAAGCTGTCCAAGGCTGTCAGTATAAATCTCACTGACCTTGTTTCACCATTCCTTAACTTGCTGTTCAGCATCTCCCATCAGCCAGGCCCGGCGTCGACTTCCACTTTCTGGCTCATTTATTCCTTTTCAGCTTTATGGTTTCATTTCCCAAGCTTGCCTGTTAATCCCTGGGTGGCCAGAGGACTAAGGGGGGAGACTCCCAGCCCCTGAAAACCTCCCGGAGAGGTTGCCAAGGCAAATATCTTGCAGGAATTTGGAGATGCAGCTGTAACTGAGTGCTTTGCTAGGAGATGTGCTTTAGGGATGAGCCTGATCCTAGCTTGCAGGAGAAGTGATGCTCAGAGGCGTAGCACGATGTGGTTAGGTGGGATGAGGGAAAGATGCTTCCCCTCAGATCGTGCTGGGTGCAGTCTCTCATCTCAGGAAATGCTGCCTGGTGGCCATGAGGGGGACACATGATGCAGTAGAATTTGGGCTACATACCCATCTTGGTGCAGGGTGTCTTTCTGTGTGGGAACTTGCTGCTCCACAGAGGGTTCTTGCTGTCATCCTTCATGCATTATCCCCATCGTCCTGTGATAATTTAATGTCGTTTGCTGGCCAGCTGCTTCCAGGGTTCATTGACTGCAGGGGAATAGCCTCACACCATGTGTTCATGGGATGCTGACCTCACTGAGAAAGCAAAGAGGCTGCAGACGTGCGCTGCTGAGCAGCCAGTGATGGGAAGAGAGTGGAACCTTGCATATAGGACTTCACTGTGGTTTCTCACCCCAGTTGTCCAGCCACTCTGGAAACCCACCTCTTCCTGTGGGTCTTGGAAGCGTGCATTGAGAGCCAATTCCCAAAAATCCGCAGAATCATGTGCTACTTGGTTCCAAGGTGCTAAATCCACACAAAGAACTTGGTTTTCCAGTTTGCAGTGAAGTCTCAACTTGCAAAACTGTGATGGTGCCAAACATATCTGGGGCCTCATAGGAAAACTTCGCCAGTCACTGCCATTGCTGCTTGGCTTTGTAACAGCACTCAGCATCTTCGGGATGTTAGCAGGAGGAGCTTGGTGGCAGCTGCGTATTTGCATTAGTAATTCCCTGAGCAAAGCCTGTGGCTCTGATTTGGTGCATGGGTGTTGTGGGTGCTTGTGCGCAAGTGACCCAAGGATGTGCATGGCAGATGGGTATGGCTTTGCTTTTGCGCTTCTGAAGGAAAAGCCCAGAAGCCTTTAAGTCTATCCCCAGGCCTTTGTGGAGGATTAGGACAGCTAATTGGATTTTATTCAGGGTGCACCATGAGTTCCGCATTGCAGCTAGGGAAAGCACTGGCCTGAATAGGGAGAGGTCAGAGGCGATCAGAGAAGGCTGTGGAGGAGCACGACAGCTATCTTTATGTAGGGAAGGAGTAGTAGGAAAAGCAAGAAAACCCAAGCAAATGTCACAAAAATTTCTTGGTGTAAGTAGCTGCAAGAAATATTCACATTAAACAGGAGGAAAAACTGTCCAAGATAACAAAAGCAGGACACAGGAAAGAAAAAAATGTCCTGGAGGCTTCTGGAGGCTCCCTCCATTTTTGGTGGTCTTAAAGCATGGATTAGGGAGAGATCTGCCGGGAACAATCCTGCCTCCGGGCAGCAGGAGACCAGATGATGTGCCTATCAGCTTTCTGCCTCCAAAAGCAGGGCTTGTGCTTCTCCTCCTTTTCTCCTGGATGAGCATGGCATCTTCGTGACCTTCCTTCGTGGCCTTCTAGCAGCACTCCCAAAAATAACCCCCAAAAGAGCTGAAATCCTGGAAAATGGATGTCTTTTCCTGCTTCGGCTGGGAATGACTTTAGAGAGGGAGAGGAAGACATTCAGGGGGCTTTTTTTCTCCCAAGAGTGAGGCTCCCCTTCTGCCACCAGTGCAGCAGCAGTGACTCTTTTCTGGTTTAATCTCATGGCAGCTCTGCATGTCTGAGGGATGAGGTCATGCTCGTTCACCCACAGCCTGCTGCCGCTTTTGCTTCCATCCCTCTAGTTTGGGGAGTGGAGGGAGGTGGGTGGGATTGCATTCCCTGGGTCCCTGCACAGTGGGGTTTTGGATGTCTCCCTGACTGCCAAGCACTGCTACAGACCTTTGCCCTTCTCTGTGCATGGATATGTGCTGCACCTGGGATGGGGAGAAGCAGGTAGAATCCCTGGTCATGCTCCCTTGCCTGTCTTACCTGTGCCCTAGGTGCTAGTCCGTCTCTCCCAGGTCTTCTGCTTTCTTCTTGTAGCTGCTTTCAAAAATACAAATGAAACCAACTGGCTGGAGAAATGCTATTTTCCTCCTTCTTTCTTTTATTTTTTTTTTTCCTGCCATTTTTACCACTTCTTGCCAGAAATCAGCCCATTGTGAAGATGAGGCTGGTGATTATGCAATCTGAGTGCAGAGATGACTGTTTCATAGCCTTTTGGATTAACAGCAGAGGCTTTAAATGTCTGTGAAGAAGAAATGTGGTGACTGATGGAAATACAGCCCTCACTCCTTGCTCTGGTAGATCCTGAGCTCCTCGCTTCTAAACTCGTGGTACTATGGTTGCAAAAGCCAGTTTAGATAATTGGTGGAGATGGCTGTGATTTTAGTAGACCTAATGCCCTCTCCTTCACGAGGCTTGCATGGCCCAGCAAAATGACCAGCACTCATAAAGACATAAAAAATAGACCAAATTTAGTATTTCTATTTTATTTGTTTGTTTATTTATTTGTTTGTAAGAAACCCTTCCAGCCTAGTGTGAAGATATCCCCATCCCTCAAGTAGAGGATTAATTGCACTTAGGGGCCAATAGCTGCATCTGCTGTGGGTGGGGAGCCACCACCCTGCACTGAGGTTTGGGGCACGTTGCCTGGGCTCTGGCTGTGAGGTGTACCTGGCACAGATGGGCAGGGCTTGGTCACACCGCATTTCTCCAGGACGGGCAGAGCTTGGTACCACCAGGTGAAAATCAGGCTTTGGGAATACACGTTGGAGTCTCCCAGAGGGAAAGAAGTCCGATTTGGGGTTTTAAAAGGAGGAAAGGTTGTCAGCTTCCTTCTCCGGAAGCTGGAAAGAAAAGCTGCTCCTCCCTGGACCTAGAGGTAGGTCACCCAAAAGATGTCACTGGCAAATCTCAGGGCTGAGGAGAGAAGCGCCTGTTGAATCAGAAAGAAGAATTACAAACTGTGATATTGATGTAGGAAATGGAGTCTTGAGATAAAATAGCACTTGAGGAGGGGAAAACAGGAAAAGTCTCCATTTGAACTCAAAAATGGAAAGGAAAAGGTCTAAAGACAAGGAGAAGGGTCTGGTAGAGTCAAAGCCCAGGAGGGGAAAGACAAAACTAGGAGACAAAGAGGAGACTAGAGGAGCCAAAGCAGTGGTGAAGGACGGGAGGGGAAGGACAAGCAGGGAAGGGAGAAAAGGACCAAACAGGAGGCAGAAAGGCTGGGGGTCACTGCAGAGGTTGTTCTCCTCAGCTGCAGCTGAAATGGGCTGTGGCAGGGCTTTTGAAGGGCAAAGGTGAATGCCTTGAGGAAAAGAAGCTGGGATGTCCAGGTACCTGCCCTGCTGTCTTGGCCAAGTCTCCTCTGGGATGTGAGGGACACTCAGGGTTGCCCCTGTGTGGCTTCTGTTCCACTTGGGGTGATGCTGCAATCCGGTTGCTTTATTATAATGCTCTCTATTATTATAACACAATTATATTGTTGCAGATCTTGATTTAGCTTTCTTAGCAAGAAATATTGTTACCTTGCTTTTTCACCCTTCCTTCCTCTTTTTTTGCTGGGAATTGAGGAACACATTGGAAAGAACAACAGCTTTCTCTTTTTCAATGATGGTGTATTGGTAGAGATAACACAAAAATCCACCTGCAGTGCTTGATTATTTTAACATTTCATGCAAGTAAGATCGATGGCTGTGAAGGGCTGATGCCACTGTGAGGGGGACGAATGAACATCCCAGTGTCTGAGAGCTCAAGAGATCCCCATAGGGATAGTCTTCTCACCATGCACAAGTTACAAGCAAGTTACAAGTTCAGTACCCAAACACATTTCTTTATTACCTTTAGAAGGTGCACACATGGGGGGAGTTGAATATCAGTTCATGGCCATCACTGTTCAGCCAAATTTACGCTGCCAAAGCAAATGGTTTGGTAACATCAGGGAAGCATTAATGGTCTAGAGGGACTGTATGAATTCACGGATCTTGTGGATAGTTTGTGTCTCTGAAAAAAAGTAATTAAATGATGTTTTGTGGAGCTGTTCTTCACAGCTAAAGTATGCTCTTTATTACATGTTTCATCATAAATCTATTTAGTCATAATAAGGGCTTGTTCCAGCTTTAATGCTCGAATGGGTCCATATCTGCTTAAATCACCTAAAATGCTTGAAGCATGAACTCTTTTTCTACCTTTCAAGCAAAGATTCTCTTACACATCACTTCTTGTACTCAATTATATATTGCACTAAGCAACAGAAGCATGCAAAGCCTTACACTGGGAAATAAAACCTGTTTTTTCAACTTGAAATTCTCTTTCTCTAGCTGAAGTAAGCTTATTCTTCTTCCTCTGGAGACATCTTATGGCTTTACTAGAGGGGGTTTGGGGCTGGATTTTGATGACTGAGACCTCAGTCTTCCCTCTTCTCCCCAAAAACCCAACCCAATCACCCAGCTAGAAAGCAAGGCTCTTCACCCTCATGTCCAGCTCCAGAGTGATACTTTGGCAGCACCCATTCTGTGTAACACAACTGGAGAGCACCAAAGTACCACTTCCCTCAGTGCTTCACCAGAAACGGCTGCAGCAGGACCATCTCCAAGGGGTTCCCTGTCCTCACTTGAAGATCCTTCTTCTGGCAGCCAGCAGCACTACCATCCACCGATGTCCACAGTGGAGGCAAGCAGGGCTTTCCAAAGGTGTCTATCCCCAAACTGTGGGTCCTCTGCTGCCATTCCCGGCCTCGCTGTGCTGCTGTGCTGCTGTGCTGAAAAGCTCCAATAGAGGTCCTACCAAGGAGATCCAAAGTAATAATCCTAACAATAGAGCTGATGTGAAGTTTGCAGCCTGGCACCTTTTCCGTGCTTGCCATTCCCATTGCATTCTGCCTCCTGTGGCAGTTTAGATGACATAGTCTTCAAGGCAGGGATTACCTCTTAGGACAGGCTTTGGGTTCCTGGACGTAACCTGAACTGCCCCTGAGGCCCCAGGTAAGTATAAACCATGCACAACTAGCACAACTGGTATTACCGGTGCCACAGCACACCCCATTCCCTGGAGCAGGCCTTAAATCCTGCCCCGAATTAGATTCAGAAGGAAAAAAAACCCAGCTAGGCCCAACAAATGCTAAGGGTACCAGAATGTGTCCTCTGTGTTGATGGAGGTGAGGTTTGGGCAAGAGATCATGAGAGGCTCTGCTCTAGAGGGCTACAGTGGTGCTTTAAACGTTCATGTAGTCAGTGTCTTCTGCAATGAAAATAAGTGATGAAGGAAGCACCGTTACTGTGGGGCTGGATACGTTGAAATTCTGTTTAGTATTTAGGGGACTAACTAATTTATTTGCCCCTTGTAAAGGCGGTAGTAAGGGGCCTGATGAAGTTCAGCAGTCCCAGCTGCAGTGCTTTAATGATGCCCTTCGGAAAACACAAGAGGTGATCACCCTTGGAGAGCCAGCAACACAGTATGCAGAAACCAGCCGCTGCTCTCGCAGAAGAGCCTTTTGCCGTCGCATCTCTTCCTAAAAACAGAAGGGAAGAGTAAGAAAACCGTCCTCCCAGATGTGTCTAAACAGGATGTTCACCTACACCTCACGAGGCGGCACCAGTTCAAGCGCTGGGAGACGATCTGGCCCTCCCTGTGCAGCTCCTCTGCGCGGCGTCCGCTTCGGGGTGGGGGTTTGGGTAGAACCCCAGGCAGAGAAATGGGCACCGCGCGTAGAGGGGAGCTTCCCTCGCGGCTCCCGGCGCTTCTCGCCTTTGTTCGGGCAGGGCTGGAGCGGGGGCCTCGGGGCGGGGAGGGACGGAGGGAAGCTGGGACCGTTGGACGGAGGTACGCACGGAGGTCCGGTGGGGGGGAGGGCGGGACGGACGGGGGGGGGGGGGGTGGTATATCCCGTCATCCTGTGCGGCAAGCGGGC
>JAOEHY010041704.1:15078-60383 GCA_025447955.1 Psilopsiagon aurifrons
GAGGCGGGCGCCGGGCGCCGCCCGCCCCGCATCCCGCCGGCCCCGCAGCCCGCCGTGCCGCGCCGCCGGCCCCAAATGGATTATCTGCGGTTGGTGCTGTCCTGCCTCGTTCCCCTGCACGGCTGCTTGGCCGCCGGCAGCGCCCCAGGTACGGCCCCTTCCCGGGGGGAGCGGGGTTCCCGGGGGTGCGGGCTGTTTTGACAGGTGGCTCGCACCCCGGAGGATGGGGGGAAAGGAGAGGGCTGCCGCTGGCGGGGGGTTTGGTTTCAATGGGAAATTGGGGAGATGGAGGCTGGGCGAGAAATAGTTGGCGTGCCTGGCGTGAGGGGCACGTCAGCCCGAGTTTATTCTGCTACGTTTGACGCGCCTGGCTAAAACTACACTGCGGAGCTGCACTGGGAAGGAAAAGCAGTTGTTGGGTTTATCGAGCTCTAGTGAGGCTTGCCAAAGGCTCCCCGAGTTGGGCTGGCCACCGAAATCCCGACGCGGGAGCGGGATGCTCCATGCCCGTGGCTGAGCCCGTTCCCTACATCTTGCCTCCGTAGAGCTCCTCCTGTCCGGCAAACTCAGCGAGTATGGTGTGATCGTCCCATTCAGCGCGGATTGCCGCGGCCGCTTCCTCTCGCACGTGGTGTCCGGCGATGCGGCGGCGGGGATCGGCGAAGCCGCCTGTCCCCCAGCCCATCTCCCGTCCCGCCGCCGTGTCCCCCGCAGCCCCCTCGATGAGTCCCCCCAGCGCCGCGGGGCCGGCGTCCGCTTGCTCTACTTCAACGTCACGGTTTTTGGGAAGGAGCTGCACCTCCGGCTGAGGCCGAACCGGCGGCTGGTGCCGCAGGGCGCCGTGGCCGAATGGCAAGAGGATTTTGAGGTGCTTTTCCGGGAACCCCTCCAGCAGCGGTGCCTTTTCACCGGCGACATCTCTGGCATCCCCGGAGCCGCTGTGGCCCTCAGCAACTGCGATGGACTGGTAAGCTCAAGGGGCCGGCGGGGCAGTTTGTGTATGTTGCCTTGCTTTGGTGTGGTTTTCTCTTAAGAGATGGATCGTCGTGTCCTGAAACCTGATTTTTTTGGCGATGCTTTAAGTGTCTGCACCATGCGTTGACCTTTACCGGCTGGCTGCTGTGGGTTCTTTTTCCCCACGTGGCTGGTGGTGTAAGCAGGGCAGGGTACTACATGTGCGAGTGCTCCATCTTTCTGCTGTATGTGCAGCTGTATTTCTTTGAAGGTGTTGAAAAAATTGCCCGCCACATGCCTGAGCTGCCTCCTCCCCAGAGGTGGGCTGTGTCAGGTGCTATTATGCCCATGGGCTCTGCCTCTGGAGCGGTTACCCACGCTGACAGTGGTGCTGCTTCATCCTCACTCATCCGTGTTTTACTTTGGGACTGCTTCAGGAACTTTTTCTCTGTGTTTCCCTCCTCTTAAATGAGACCGAGTGAGCTTGATCTCCCGAAATCACTGTTAGCATGCAGTCTTGCTAAAAAATTGCAAGGCATCTTTTTCTTGGAGGATCTCTTTTTTTCTTCCATTCTTTCTTTCTGATTGTTCTGTGCTCAGAGCTTTTTGGCTCAGTTCAACATCGGTCACTTGCTGCCACAGTGCTTTAATTACTTTAAATGGCTCTGTTACCTCCTTAGCCCTGGCGTCTGGTCTGCCTGTGGGTTTCCTACTTTTGATATGGTTGAAGAATCACTTCTTTTTTTTATACCTTTGGCCCATTGCCCTTCAAATTTCCTTTGAGCCAATTTAGTTCTTGTTTTAGGTGCCAGGGTTTGCTGTTTTCTCCTGGTATCGCTTACATTACTCCTGGGTTGGAATAAATGTCTCATTTTGCTTTGCCTATTTTTTTTCTTTTTCATATACTTCTTTTTTGGTTGCTTTATTCTGGGATTTCCTTAAGCCAGTTTTGGCTGCTAGCACAAACAATTTGGCATGCCTTTCTTTTTATGCAGCGCCTGGTGTTACTCTACAGGCAGAAATGACAGAGCAGCACAGCTAGAAATATGTATTTCGCCTGCATTTAGTAGTTTATTTATTTATGTTTCCCAACAGTTTTAGCACGCAATCCGCACCTTCTGAAGCAGCTTTTTTAGAATTGTCTGAGGCTGTGCATTTGCAGAAATTTCTTCATGACATGGATGGTCCTGGGGCTGGTGAATTTGGGCAGGCTTGAAAGCTTGAAAGGTATTTCCTATAGCTCCAGCAAGCGACTAGTAGTGCTGTGCCTGGAATGAAAAACTGCTTTTTAAGTGCGCAGGTTGTATTGCAGATATCATTTCTGTTGGCATCGTGAGCAAAGTGATGCTGGAAGTGGTTGGCAGCTGAGTCCATGTCCTGACACAGCTCAGAAGTTGTGAGGGTGGTGTTAGGGGATTTCTCTTCCCCAAAGGTTTATGCAGCAGTTCCTGTCTTGCCATCCGTGGTACCCCCAAGCCCAGTCTCTTAAGCTCATGGATAGAAGAAGTGACTCTTCACCCAGGATCAGCAGCTCAGGGTGCTTGCTTTTTCTTTACCTTCATTAACCCCGGTACAGCCAGCTCTGTGGGAGCTTTGATGCTGCTCTGCAGGGTGGGATTAGCCAAGCCATGTTGTGCTGGTGTGTGGGGCTTTGGTTGTTTGCAGATGCTAAGGGCTTCTGCAGGGCAGTTTTGGTGCACCCCCATTTCCGAAGCTATGCTGGGACGCAGTGTTAGTATCATGGTTGCTGAGGTATTGTCTTGCAGATGTTTTGTTTCTTCATGTAGAGCTCCAACAGCACCAGGAAAGAGCAAAAAAAAGTAATTTTTTTTCTTCCTGCAGTGCATCTATTGCTCTGTGGCCAACAAATAAATGCCCTGTCCTCAAGCAGCAATTTCCCATCATCCGGCAAAGCACATGTGGCGATTGCAGGCTGGGGGAAGAGGTCAGAAGGACAGCCTGAGCAGGGGTTCTGCTCCTCCTCCAGTAAAGGGGATTTTGTAATACATCCAACATAGCAGTTGGTTTCTGTCTTTCCTGGGTTTTTTGGCTGGTGTAGATTGCTGTATGGTCCTCTCGCTTAAGTTAGTCGGCAGCTTGTATTTGCTGGGAGTTGTGAGACCAACAGGACCCCCAAAAAGCAGTGAAAAGAGCTTGATTTAGCAAATGAAGCAAGAAACAGAACCAAAATGCAGAGACAGGTGTGGATGGGATGGGTGGATAGTATTTGTGACCATACTGTACCTCCAACATGACCCAGCAGGGAAGCAGCAGAACATCTGGGAGAGATGTAATCGATCAGGACTGTTGTTAGCATCATGCTTTATAGGGACTGAATTAAGGTGGGGAGCACTGGCTGTAGGTAGCTTTGTTACTCTTTGGTACATATGTACCCTGGAATTGCTGTGGACTTTTGCTGGATGTTATCCATGAGCTTCAAAAGGGGACTGCAGCTTTTGCATCCCAGTATAGTGCATGTGGGAGGCACAGGACCGCACATGGCTGCTCATTTCTGGTCAGAGGAAGCGCTCTGGGATGCTGTGGATGAAGGCTGTGTACACAAAGAGATTATGCTGTGTATAAATGGAGACTGAGATTATAAATAATGACGGGGAAAAAAGAAACAGTTCTTGAAAAAGAGAGTACACATTAAGTCTTTCCTAAATCCATATTTAGCCATGTAAGTGAGCTGAATTTTTTCAGATGCCAAATCCATGGCACCTTCCCCAGCTGTTATTTGCTGCAGGCATCCACACATGAAAATCCAGCCTTTTCTTTACAAGGATATCTCATACCAGAGTGGGAAGATGCTGTCGTCCGTAATGTAATTTCAAAGCTGGTCTAAGCCACCAAATTCCTAACTGGTAAAGTAGAGTTAAGCAGAAATCTGCCCCATCAGACACATCTCACTGCAGTGAAGGTACCCCATCTTTCCATGCCAGCTTTAGCAGCGTGTGGGTCAGTCTTGCTTCTTTCATGCTTTGCTGGCAGAGGTGGATGAAGAATTATCATCTGTAGGCACCACATTTGCTTTTTGTGGCTGGCTTTTCCCCGCTGCTCTTCAGGGTTGTTTGTACCAAACACCAGTGTCCTGCAAACCGTAGGGCCTGCTTTTTCCATCCCTGTCAGCCTGGCTTGCTTTGGAGGGGTGGCAACAGATAAGCAGAGCAAAAAGGCCCTCAGAATAGCAATTAATAGGAAACAAAGGGAGAAACAGTACCCATAATGATGCCCAGTGCAAAAAGTATGGCTTTGTCTTCCAGGATTTTCCTTGCAGCTCCTGAGCTATAGGGCTAATTTTGTGAAGAAAGAAGGTGCTGGTTGAAATGTCCAGAGAGTGAGATGTCCCTTTGCTTACATAGATCCCACTTTCCACAGGCCCCCTTTTTTTTTTACTTGGAAATGAGAACTTTTCTCCTATGTGAAAATCCTAATTTTTGGCAGGGAGATGAAAAACAGTCTCTGTTTGGGCTGAAAACCTAATTAGTTAGTTAGCAGTGAGCATGTCTTCATGCCCTCACGCCACCAGGAGCTGTATTTGAGTCCTGGCTTGAGAGACCTGGCAAAGCCCAGATGGAGCAGCTCCCTGTCTGTAAACATCCCAAAAATCTCTTGCCTTGGCTCAAAGAGCAGGGAAAAGCAGTCAAGGAGTGCAAAGCGTTGCATTAAATGAGTTGCAAAGCCTGTGCTGCGCAGAGAGGTACCAAAATAGTGATGGAGCACATGCCGTGCTACTGTGAGGTGTGGTCCAGCTCAGTGCAGGGCAGATGCATCCCTCTACTGATCCCTCCCCGAGGCCCTCACTGGGTTGTCTCTGGAGAAAGGGGAGCAGTGGCTGGGACGGTGCCTGCATTCACACAGCCTGGCTTTCTGGGACTTTTTGTCCAAATTAAGTGTGAATCGTGTAGGAAAAATACATAGTATGCACGCAGCTGGATTTCCCCCTCCTCGGTGCTATTTGCCTCTCTGGCTGAGTGGATCGGTTTTATTAATTTTTCCACATTTCAGCTGTGTTGAAGTGTCAGAATTTCCTGAATTCCTCTGGGAGTTGAAGCTTTTTACCCAACAGTGGTGGGGGAGTTTTTTAGCCGTGGTGCTGAGGGGTTCCCCTAAGTGGGGCTCGTGCCAGGCCAGTGGGGCCGGTTCATCTCTCCCATAGCCTGGGGAGACACAGGAGAGCTGAGGAAAGACTTTACCTTCTGTGAGCTGGCAGCAATGAGTTTGGTGTTTTCCTTAAAAGGAAAAAGAAGTATCTAAAAGGCCATTTTCTGGATTGAAAATTACCTTCACCAAGAGCTGCAGACAGCATCTTGTGTTAGAAATATTAGTAATGATAGCCCCACTTTGCCAGTTTTCATTTGATTTGATGTTATTGAACCAAATAAAATTTGGGGCAGGAAGCACACAGCAAATTGATCATTGAGGATGGGATTGATCTCTTGGCAAAAGCCCAAGGAAAGCTTACTGTGTTTTTTTGGGTGGCTGGCTTCTCTTGCTGCTTCCCTACAGTTATAACCTTCACAAAATGCTAAAGTACAGCCTGAGCTGCTCCTTTTTAAGGCTGAGCAGGTTTGTGCATGCCTCTTGCAATCTTTGTTTTGGGTTGGTTTGTTTTATTATTTTATTTTTGTAAATGCCAAGGTGACTGCTGTGGTTTCTGTTTCATTTATGAGACTGCCCTGATCAGATGTGCATACAAGTCCTTGTGCTACCTACTTTGTCTGTCGGTCTCTGCTGGAGTCAGCAGTGTGTTACATCCCACCTTTGGGAGACAGCACAGGTGAGAGAGTCTGGGATGCTTTATTTCTTGAGCCATATATAATTTGTCATGAGCTATAGAGCAGAGCAAACCCAAGTTTGGGGGCCATGGTTTGGGTCCAGGCTTTTTCGTATTTTAATCCAGCCTTGCTCCAGCAAGGCAGCATAGCTTTTCTCCATCCGCCTGATTCAGCAAGTCCCATCTTTTGCCGTAAACCCATAAATAGGCTTTAGGTGCCTTGTCCTGGGTGAAACGTTTCATGGCAGGGCTGCAAGGTGGTAGTGGTGTCGCAGAAGACCTTCTCCTGGGACAGGGGTTGCTTATTGTGCTGCCAGGCTGAAATGGGATGCTGGCTGGGGTACCGTGCCAGGTGCATTTGGGTAGTAGGAGTGCTGCTGCAGCCCAAATCTGTGGTGATGTGTCCCCTGCTCAGCAGTAGCAGTCACTTTTTCTCCTTCTTAGTAGCTGGTGCAGTGCTGTGGTTTTGACTTTCAGCCTGGGAACAGCACTGATAACACCGATGTTTTCAGTTGCTGCTCAGTAATGTTTACTCTGACCAAGGACTTTCTGAGTCTCATGCTCTGCCAGGGAGGAGGGGAAACCGGGAGGAAGCAGAGACAGGACACCTGACTCATACTGACCAAAGAGGTATTCCATACCACAGCACGTCATGCCCACTATATGAACCGGGGGCAGTTACCCGGGAGGGTTAGATCACTGCTCGATCTGGCTGAGTATCGGCCGGCAGGTGATGAGTGGTTGTATTCTCTTCCCTTGTTACTTCCCTTGTTGTTATTATTATTGGTGGTAGCAGCAGTGGTTTGTGTTATACCTCAGTTACTGGACTGTTCTTATGTCAGCCCGTGGGAGTTACATTATTTTGATTCCCTTCCCCATCCCTCTGGGAGTGGGGGGAGGAAGGGAGGGGGAGTGAGGGAACGGCTGCCTGGTTCTGAGTTACTGGCTGACTGAGCCACGACAATGTGCAAGCTGGAAACATGGTGGGAAATCATCAGCGTAATTCATGTTTATAAAATCCAAGCATGTTTGTGATGCGTGTATCAGATGCCCAGAGCTCTGCCCTTCGTATCTACTCATTTTTGTTTGTTAAGCAGTGGATGCCCGCCTTCTCTTACCCCATAAAGAGCAGAGGCTTAGACCTGTCTCATCTCCGTGTACTTGCCCAGCCATCGCTGGACCTGACCTGTGGGTTGACTCTCTGCCTTGATCTCTGCCTTATCACCAGCACTTTGCCTGGTGCTCCAGACTTCTGGTTAAATTTGGCAGTGATTTTTGTCTCCTTGGCTGGGGGTGGATGGAGAGGTCTTGCCCTGGTGACCTGAGTGTCTCCTGTGTGCAACCTTGTGTCAGGCAAGTTGATTCTAGCACAGCTGCCTATACTTGGATTCCTCAGGAAGGAGGTAAAACAAAACCAGCCAAAGACCTGCTTTCCAGAGGAGTTAAGCAGCTAATAAAACCCAAGTGGAGCAGGAAATTTGATGAAGTCTAACAGGGCCAGGTTGGCTGATGCCAGGATGAACGCATCAGTATGTGAATGCGAGGGAGATCCAATGGCCCGGGCGGGCTTGGAAGAGCCCCAGCTTTGCCTGGCTGTTTACAGAGCCTAGCTTATGTCTTCCTACTGCTCTGGGCAGTATATATATAAATTTTATTTTACTTGATGAAAACAGTTCTAATCTCCCCGCCCTGACAAGGACTCCAGTAGGTACATGCTGTTGAAGGCTTTGCTGTGTAAGAGCAACCATACGTTCTGTCTGTGCTTTCCAGCTATTCAACAGCAGGCAGCAGTGGGCAGTGCCAGAGGAAGGAGTCCATGCATGTGTGATGGAGAGAGCTGTGAAAAATGCTGGGCTGGGGGGAGCTGCCTGTAGGATGAAAGCCAAATTCCAGTGATCCTTTTGCTTCCCTGAGGTCTGAGCTGGCTGGCGCTGTGGGGTATGAGTGCTCAGGCTGATGTAAGGGAGATTTGGTGGGAGCTTGGTGTTAATTAGGAGCAGATTGGTAGCCAGGACAACATTACCAGCGATGTTTGCCCTTTCATTCATCTTCTCCGTGTTAGGGAGGTGTAGTCATAATGCTTTCCAGCTTCTCTTCTGAAGGGATTTCCCTGTGTTAATTCCCAAGCACTCCACAGGGCAGAGATGATGGTTTCTTTTTCCTTCCTTCTTGCTGTGAAATGGCAGGTTTCCTCCCTGTCACCATGGGCATGGGCATGTTGTAGGGAGGCGAGGTGGTGTGGGAGCTTGTGCAACCTGTACCCTTTATGTACAGGGTTAGGCAGGAAAACTCATTGCTGGTGAGAAGGAATGGAGTTTCCTAGCCATATAAAGACATAACTGGAATTATATCCATTTTTTTGTTGGTTGGTGTCATTCTCTGTTCTTCGTTCCCCCCTTTTTTTTTCCGTCTACAGGGGAAATTAAGGGTCATCATACATGAACATAGTAATGGATCCATCCCAGTGTTATGGAGTAGCAACAAGACAGTTTATTTGGGATGCTTTTTTCCTTTGGATTCATGTATGTTCTATATCAGTCTTTACTGAGTATACTGAGTGTGTATGTACGTGTATGTGTATAGAAAAAAACACCTTTTTTTCACGTTTTCTTGATTTCTTTGTGGAGTCCAGGCTGGCCTGATTCGGACAGACAGCAGTGAGTTCTTCATTGAGCCCCTGGAGAGGGGGCAGCAGGAGACAGAGGAGCATGGGAGAGCCCACGTGGTATACCGCCGGTCGGCCATCCGGCAGGATGGTGCTGAGCCCCATCAGGACGTCCACCCTGAAGGTAGGGGCCACTGGAGTCTGTTCTTTACCAGCAATTGATCATAACTATTTCTTGTGAGGGGAGGATTTCCCCTTTCACTTGCTGTCTGGCTTGTACATCATGCCCTATGGCTTTAGGCTGTCTTTACCTGCCAATTGGGTCATCAGTGAGAAGAAAGGAAAGAAGATGCTGGGCTTTTGCTGGGAACTTTGAAATTCTTCAAATTTGGTTAAAATCGGATAAATTATATATGTAAGTTATTCTTCCTCTTCATCAAAGGGGTAGAATTTCACAGGTGAGTGTGATCAGGCCCATGGATGCTCACATCAGCCTTGGGATGGGAAGCAGAGTTGGGACTTGTGAGCTAAGGGGGTCAGGAGGAGGCAAACTTGGTCTGACTTTGCTGCGACTGTGGCTTAAAGATATAGGTGCTGCAGTCTTGATAGAAGTCCTTCCTTTTCCCCAAGTTCACAATTCTTTTTGCTTCTCTAGTGCCTTGTCCTTTTTTCTTTTCTCTTCTTTGCCGCGAAGGAGAAAATGTGTCTTTTTCTTTTTTATAGCATCACTTAGCTGTGTGCTGCTCTCTGTGCACATAGATTGCCTGCTGACTTCCCCTGTCACCCGCACAAAGCCAAGCACACCCAGAAGCGTTTACAAGTATGGGGTCAATGCTGTGCAAAAGCACTCTCTAAACCTGTTTATATTTACGCAGAGGCATTAAACTTCCCAGCATTTATTCACCTCTAGTGGCACCATGATCTGCTCCCTGAGTTTTAATAAAGTGTAGAAGTTTTGCAGGATGTGCTCATTGCTTTTGTAGCATCACTAATGGAATTGAGAGTTTCAGAAGCACTACAAGGTTATGGGGTGAAGGATTTGATGAAGGGTGAAGCATGGAGGATGCTCTGGATGCAGCTGTCTGCTCTTAAAGAGCAGCCCGTAGCTTCACAGGCATCCTCCCCAGCTCTCCAGCACCTCTCCACCACCATCCAACAGGGTATAGGACCATCATATCATAGATGGGTCTTTTAGTGCTCCTAGTCCCATTAAAGAGCCATTTCCCCACTGCAGAGCAATGATGAATATGCATTTTTTCAAGTGTTGCCGTGGTGTCTGGTCACCTCAATGGCTGTTTCTTGTTCTGCCCCCCATGCGTTGCTCAGTGTCAGACGTGCGAGTGGGTGATCTCCCCAACTCCCTGGAGCTGATGACGGAGCGGCTGGGGGATGCGGAGCGCAAGAGGCGCCATGCCAGGAAGGACGACTACAACATCGAGGTCTTGCTGGCGGTGGATGACTCAGTTGTACGCTTCCATGGGAAGGAGCATGTCCAGAACTATGTCCTCACCCTCATGAACATAGTAAGGCTTGGCTTTGGGGGGCAGTGGCTCCCACCTCTTCCTTGGTTTACTGCTTTCCTCATGCTGAAAATCTGTTATCCTGGAAAAAAAGAGGATTGGGAGGGGGGAAAATTGCTGCAGGAAGTGCTGGCCGTGCATTCAGACGGCCATCTCTGGCATTTAATAGCTGTGGCAACTGGAGTGGTGGAAAGCAGAGCCCTTTTATGTTCCTCTCCATCATGTTCCCCTGGCCAGTGGCAGGGTCTGGCATGGTGATTGCCATCATTGTCTGTCACCTAAGTCCAAGAGCATCTTCTATATCTCCTGGCCAAGACCATCTCCTCCTCGTCACTGAAATCTCAGCAGATGCTTAGAAAAAGAATGGTTGTTGATTTGTTATTTTGTACTTATGTTTATTTTGAATAGTATTTATTGATGGGGGAAAGATTTTTGTAGATTTTCAGAAGCTTTTTCTGGGAAAACCTGGGTACCTTGAAGACTAGTCAGATGTGCTTGAAAAGGAGTTCATAGCAGCTTTAGAGCAGGCCTGCTTCTGTATCTCTCCTCACCCAGTGGCACAGGGAAGCCTGTACTGATTCTCTGCACATCTTTTCTTTCTTCTCTAAGATAAAAATGTACGTATTCCCCATGTCCTGCGAGATGTGGAAGGGTCAATATTTATTCAGCTAGTCATCTTGTGGAAGGTTTGCTCTGCCAGCACCTGCAGGTCTGCAAGTAGGGTCTGTGTTCAGAGATCTCTCTTGTGTGATTTCCCATTTTTGTTTTGTTTTCCATGCTTTATGCTCTGCTCTATTTATTTGTTTTTATTTAAGTACTCTTTTGCATGGTGATGGAAAGTGTTTGAAAGGCACAACCAGCTGAGAAATAACCGAGCTATATGATGCTTTTGCTTTTTGGTTGCTTGGTTGGGTTTTCTTTGGACATTATTTCTGCCATGGTTGGCCAGCTCAGAGCCATATTGCCAGTAACGAAGGAGATTATCAGCATAAGGGGTAAGGATTTGCAAGATTTGAGGCCAAGCATAATATGGATGATCCCAAATAGAGAAGATGTTGGTTTTAAAAAGCAAATGCCTTCATTGCAACATTTTATTCTCCAGTGCATTATTCCAATGCCTGTGGTCGGAAGCTCTCAGCATCACTTCAGTTAACTCTCTGAAAGTTTCTCCTGTTTGCTTATTAAATCCTTCTGCAAGGGGGAAGCTGCAGGGTTGCCCATTCTGACCCCAGGCTCTTCCCACGTTACGGGGGTCGGAGATGATGTCATTTTCCCTTTCCGATCTTGGGGGGACGGACCTTTGAGTGCCTGGGGATTGTCAGCTCTAATCAAAAGGTTGGTGTTCAGGCGCATTTCATGGTTTATACCCTGCGGGCAGGACTTTTCAGGGAGTGAATGCACGGGATGCTGTGCTGGGAGAAGGGAGGACTGCTGCTATTCAAGGAAAGGCGGCGCTGGAGACTTTAATGAATTAAATAAAGGGAGGGAAAAGCAGCATCAATAAAAGGGGGGAAAACAGGATAATGCATGCAACAAATACTTCCCCCAAGTATTATTTCCTTCTATATATTCTTCCCCCCACCCCCTTCTTCTTCTTTCTTTCTGTGTTTAGTGTGTTTTCTTTCCAGCTTTGCTGTGACCTCCGTCTGCCTCCTCTTGGCGCTGCCTCGTTTCCTTACTGGCTCAGATTGCCTTGAAATACCCGATTCAGCAGAAAAAAACACCGCTTTCTGGCCTGGATGGCAGGGGGAGAGAAAGAAAAGGGTGCCGGGGTTGGCAGGGAGGAGTGTGTTGGGACCACACAGCTGAACACTAATCCCATTAGTTGGAGGCAAGGGGAAGGAGGAGAGGTTTGGCCAGCTCTCTGACGAGGAAAGGACTTAGTGGGCTGGGCTGGAGTACACCAGGGAGATGCTGCATGGTAGCCAGCTGGAAAAGCTTCCAGGAGTTTTCTTATCAAGATATATCCCAAGAAAAGGGAACAACTAGCTTGGAAGTTGATAATAGACTTTACTGTCCTTCACTGGGTTCCCCATTGTGTGCCAAGTGGGTGATGGGACACATACCCCTCCCTGCTGCTGTGCAAGCTCAGCTGAAAATGTTGCTGCTGTAGGTAGGGTCCCAGGGCTCTCCCTGAGACAGAAATCCTTTCATTAGGAACTCGGTGTCAGCTGAAGCTCAGTGATAAATGATTCGTCATGGGGATTTTTTTTTAATAACTCCCCCCCTTATTTGTTGCCAGAAATGTGGATACCGGGCTTTTGATGAAACAGCACTGGGAAGCTGACATCAGGATGACTGCTCCTTTTGTGCACCTAAGAGCTTCCCTGCAGGCTGCCTTCCTCACTAGCTCCCAACCCACTTTCGCAGCCTGCCATTCCCTTCTTGGCTTGGACACTACCAGAGGATTTTGAGTCAGGTTGAAGGGAGTGGGAAATAACATCCTTTGCCATCACTTGCTGTGCATGCTGGAGAAGGCTTATCTGAACGTATCTGTCAACTCTGAGCCGAGCATCACCATGTCCACCCTAGCAAAACCCAGCCACCTCCCTGACACTGGGCTTTTGGGATGAACATTTGGTGATGTGGCAGCTGGGGGAAGCTGTTCCCCTGTCTTGCTTGCTGCCTGTGGCAGGGATTGCGATGCTATTGAAGCAAAATTAACGTTCCCCAGCCACTATGACTGCAGTTTGAGAGTACTGAAGAGTGGGAGAAGGGCTGGGAACCAGGAGGGGATCCAGCACCCCATAAGGGGAAGAGGAGAGAAAATGTTTTATGTCCTACTTTGCTTTTTGGCCTCTTGTCGTTCAGTTGGGATCCTTGGTTTTCTCCTCTGTATTTCCCACTACTCAGCCCTCTCAAGGCTGGGGGTGGTCTCACTCAGAGGAGACCAAGCTATGGGCTATTTTAAGCCTTGCCCTGGTGTCAACTGGTTTATTGGGGTTTTTGTAGGATACTGCACATGATTTGGTTAAGGATGCAAAGGTACTTGGTGTTTTCCTATTGTTTCAGGTTTCTAGGGAAACCCTGTGAGTCAGAGCCCTTTCCACGCTGGAACTTGCTTGTCCCCTCCAGCACATTGGCTGAATTATTGCTCCTGAGGGCTGATGGCAAAGAGTGCTACTGAAACTCTGTAGAGCAGAGGGTTAGCGAAAAACAAAATCAAACCTCTGGCTTTAGTTTTAACCTGGGATTATCTAAAAAGCCAAACCAGAGCATGAGTTCCTCGAGACACTGATTTGATGCTGTTTCAGGAGGGAGGCCAGTTGAAAATAATGGGCAAATTACAGTCCTGGTATATGGGCTTTTCTTGGTAGTTCATGTTCCATCTTGCTAACTGATAGTAACAAAAAATACCTCTGTTGTCTCTTACACATGCACACACTATTTCCCACCCCCTGTATAGGCTTATGTGTTTGTTGCTATGTTTTTGGGACAACATAGCCTGTTGCGTAGAGAGCTGTGATAAAATCTAGAGTCTTGCTCCGCAGGGCAAACCTCCCCTTTCCTTCATTCTTCTGCACTGAAAATGTAGATGAAGTGGGTCAGCACTCACAGAGGTGTTCATGGGATGTACATCCCTACAGGGGATGCAAGTGTATACAGCAAGCCTGATAATGTGGTCAAGGGACTTTTGCCTCTGTTCCTAGCCCCTTAGTCCCAGAACACAGGCTTGGGATGAATCCACCAGCATGAAAATTGAGTGAGGGAATAAAAGAAAGGAGCTTAAAGATGACTTGGCTGTTCTGAGTGAGCGATCTGGGGTTTTGAAATGTCAGCTATTCTGCTGGTTTGGCAAATTCTTCTCGTGTCTCTCTGTTTTCTTTCCCTGAAGAACGGCGAGGTCTAGACATTTCCAGTGCGGTTTGCTGTCGAGATCTTGCGTCTGGGGCTGCAGACTCAGGGCTGGCCAGAGGCTTGCAGGGATTTAGGTAGGCAGCCTTTCTCCCTCCCTGAGCCAGCGAGGGTCTGGGGGAGGCTCCCATGCGCTTGGCGAATTCATAGAGCATTTTGGAGAGGATGCACAGGGTTTTCATGTTTGTTTCATTCTTTGTAAAGCATTATCACCGTCGCCCTGGCACTGCTGGCTGGGGGCTTTGGAGTTGCCTGCGGGGGTGGGGTGGTGTATGTGTCCCCCATGGGCTGGTTGGTCTTGCTGTTTTGCCGTTAATGCATGTCCAGTTTTAAGGGCTGTGCTGGTTTAGGTGAAAAAGAAAAGAAATCTTCTTTTAAGTTTAGTAGGAGAGCATTTCTTGCCAGGTGACAGTATTAAACAGACTGGGCATCTAACCATGTGGGCGAGAGGGATAAGATCTTTATCCCATCTGTCTTCAGGAAAGCGGGTTCCTTTTCTGGAGCCCTTTGCTGAGCAGGTATTTTCTGGGGGGGATTTTCTCTGAAGACATTGACTCATTTAATGGCATCCACAGAGGGCAGGGGGAGTGGTGCCAAGCCTGCAAACCACTCTCTGGGCCAATTTCCATCCCCTCTGCTGGTTTGAACCAGCTCCAGCGCAGGCTGATGGGGAGCAGGGAGGTGGTGCTTGGCCCCCAGGCTCCATCCCCACTTCTCCTTGCACGGTGCTGCTGCCCCTGCTGATTCTCCCCTCCTAGAAACCTGGGGACTTACGTGTTACAGCCACCGCAGCAGCAAGTGCCAAGCCCTTTGGGTTTTTGTTTTATTTCTTTCTTGATCAATTATTTATATCTGGGTATTAGAGGAAGTCTGTGGCCTTGGGCAGTCTGGTTCCACATCTGCTTTCTGAATTAACTGTAAAGGTCGCTGCTGAGCTGGTATCTGTTAGGTACAGGTCCCAGCCTAAATGCTGCCCTCCCCTAGACAAAACAGGGGCTAGCGTTTAGGTTTAACCCTTTGGTTCAGAGGCTGGAGCCGTACCTACTCGCTGCTAGCTGGAAGAGAGTGGGTTTTAGCATTGCTTTAAAAGGAAGATTTAGGGGATTAAATCCCATCTTAGAATAATACAGCTTCTTGTGTCTTAGTCCCTTAATGAGCTGTTTCTAAGCTGCTCATGGTCCTGCTGCTGTCTGTAGCCAGTTCTAAGAAGGCTGAGGAAGAATGGGCTGTGCTGGGAGGGTGTTGATGAGTTTGTTTTTTAATGTCTGCGGAAAGTACTGCTGTTCCCAAACGTGGGAAGTGTTTGTAGGCACCACTGGCAGGAAAAGGCATTGCTGAGAGGAGGTCTGCATGGCAGGGCAGCTGGCACAGAACAAAGCTCTTGTCCCAACAGCACCTCTGCTCTTGTGCCTTCCTCCCCTGGATGTGAACCCTCCGCTTCTTTCGCAGGCTGGGGCTGCCATGCAGCAGGTTGTCACCGAGCATCCTTTCCTGGTGCTTGTGGGGTCTGCTGAGCATCATGGCAAAATACCCTGCGCAGCCAGGAAGGGAGAGGTCTGCACTGCTTTCTTGGATGCTTCAAGTCCTGGCAAGGTCAGGCAGTGGTTTAGCTGGGAGCTCTGCCTGGCAGAGAGGTCCATATGAAAGGAACATGGTTCATCTCAATGGATTGAGGAGTCCTTGGGAGTGGGGAGCGAGCAGCAGAGTGCCAAGGGTTGTTCCTGAGGTGCTGACTGAAGCAGTGGTTTAATGGCGCTGCAGCTCCTGACAAGTGCTGGAGGTGAAGGAAAATGCATAAAGATTTTGGGAAGTGAAGGAAATGGCCGCCTTTTCCTTCATGTTCTCTGAACCATCCACCAGGTCTGGCTCTTCAGGGGCACACATGTTTTTCATTTCTCTCTCTCTTCCCCATTTCTCACTCTTTTGTATTGACTATTATAGGACATGCATTAAGGCTGAAGTACTCTCTAAAGGGTCAAACTCCTGATGTGGAACTTCTCAGATCTGCTAACATTTTGTTCTGGATGCCAAAGTCTCCTACATCCCAAACCCCAGGGCTGTGTGTGACCACCTGGTATGCTGTGGCTCCTTACTGGGATGGATGCTTCATGATTTGGTGGGACAGTAGGTCTGAGTAACGTTTGCAAGTGGGAGCCCAGCTGCAGCACTGCACGACCTTCCGCCTGTCTGCACGTATCCCAAAAAGGATTAGCATTGGAAGAAATCCATTGCATTCTCATTTTTCTTACAAAATGCCTTTAAAAGGTGCTGGTGCAGCGTGAGGGAGCATCCCAACTGCCATAAGCAGGGGCTTGCTGAGGATGGGTTGCACAGTGTTATCTTTCCAAGCCGATGCAGAAATTACCCTGCAGGGTTTGCAGCCTGTGCATCCAAAGGGATGCATTAATGGGGACAGACTGTGATTTATTTATTGATATTTATTTTTAATTTCGTTTTGTTTTAATCAATTTTGCTGCATTCAAGATGTGTCGGGCTTAGGACCTGCATTACCTCTCTGTAAAGTTTGGAGCTGTTCCATGGGAGTAGTGGCTGTCATGGAGAAACGTTAACACTGGGTCTCTGGATTTGAAAATGACCCAAGTGGGTATTTCAAACAGATACACAGCCTATAAATCAGAGACCTCATAAAGCACTTGTGCAGTCTGGAAAGTGGCTGACTTGGATTTGGGCAGCAGTGAAGAGGTAGTTGTCACCCAACCCTCCACTTCAAATACAAGCTTAAGAAAATCAAAAATATGGAAAGGAATGGAGGAAAAAAGTGAAAAAGCTCCATAAATCTGGCTTTCTAAGATTCAGCTAGTCTGGAGAGCTAGGATAGAGCTGAGGCAAATTATTTCTCTCTTGGCCAAAGCTGAAAAAGTACATTTTAATGTAAACATTAATTCTAGTCAATATTTAAAATGGTTTTAGTTTTACTTCCTTGAGTTCTGCAGTGAACCCCCATTTTTGGCAGTGTTCATTTTGAAGACTTTTGGGGAATGAGAAAGTCCTGTTCTCTAAAAATTCTCTTTCTTTTTCCCTGGGCTATATTTTCACACGTGCTTTGCAGGACGATGAGGGCTGATGCAGGGTCTCCTGCGCTTGCATGGGTTTATGGCTGCCAGTTCAGTGCCCCTGGCTGTCGCTATGCTATGCTCGCAGTGGCCTTTCTCATCTGGAAGTCTTCTTCCCTTGGTAGCACTTAGGACTAGAATTGTTTATTCATCCTAGAAACTCATAAGGAAAAGGTTATACCTCATTATTTCCTTTGAAAAGTCATTTTTAATAGCTGATGTTGATAGATATCTTATTGACTCACAAGCCCTCCCTGCTCTTTTCATTGTATTGTCTTCTCCTGGGGTTTCTGAAGCAGTAGGTCAAATTTGACTCACTGGTATAACTGACTAATGCTTGTGCTTCCATACGGTCACTTGCCTCTCCCCAAAAAGCCATATTTTCTTTCCACCAAACACAAGGACGCTGGAGCCCAAAGCATTTCCTTCCATCTGAGGAATTTGTATGCTGAATGGGGCAATGGCTTGTTGCAAGATGCTTGGTGGTGGAGGCAGCCCCTGTGGGAAACACAGCCGTCCTCTGCTCTCTTGATGGGTGATGTCATTGACCATCTGAGCCACCCATGCTGGGGAAATTTGGCTTATTGCAGCCTGGCTTCTTGTCTGTATGGGTTTTATACAGGGGAAAATAATAATACTCAAAAAAAAAAAAAGCTGGGGAGATGAGATCTTTGCACCTGGTCTTGTGTGGTCTTTGAAAGCAGGATAGGATGCTGAATGTGGGAATGTGCATGACAGGAGGGACTTGAGAGCTGGGACTATCATAACTTCTCTGTTTTATTTCCCTCCCCTCTTCAGGTGGATGAAATTTACCACGACGAGTCCCTGGGCGTTCACATCAACATTGTGCTGGTCAGGATGATCATGGTGGGATACCGCCAGGTAAATACAGTGCTTGGACATGATGAGAAGGAGATGCTATTCAGGCTGGCCCCTGCTTTTTAGCTGCTTTCCTGGCTCAAGTGCTGCCCCATGAGGAAAGGAGGGTTGCTGAAATGCAGTGTAGGTGCAGCAGGCAGCTGCCGCTTCTCCCAAGGCTGGCAAGTGTGCAGTGACACCATGGCTTAGAGTCTCATCGCTGTAATATTTAGCACTTAGGTTAGCGCTGGCTTGGAAGAATGTGGCTGTTCAGGTTATCTGCTGAAGCCCAAGTGACAACTGTGCTGGGCAGGGATGAATTCAAACCCTCATCTGGCTGTTTTCTGGAGCCTGAAGGTCTGGAGAGCCCTATAGCTGCCCAGCCCCAGGGCAAAGAGAGGTCCTTGGGAAGAAGGCAGATGACTGTGGTCAGCCTTTACCTGCTTGTTCTGGGGTGTGGGAGGAACCACGAGAGACTTCCTCAGAAGCTGGAGAGTGACAGTAGATGATGAGACTACGGTGGCTTCCAAAGTTGGTAGGAGGTGGATATTAGTGAGGAGAAGCCAAGGCCAGCATCTCCTGTGTCCCAGCCTTGACTTGGCAGCCCTGGAATATTTCAGTCTCTGTTCTGCAGCTCGCAGGTGGCTTGGGCATGGACAGAAAAAATGTGGGAGGGTTTCTTGTGGTTTCTCATTTATTTTTCTAAGGCTTGCTTGAGCAGAGCAGGCTGAAGATTTTCTTTAAGACAACGTGATTTGCGATACTTTTTGTGGCAAGCCCCTATCCTACACGAAGCATTTTTGCGAGTGATTCAACACGGTAATGTCTCTACGTGTGGTCCACAAATAAGACCCATGAGGTCTTGGAAAAAGCCCTGCTTGTTTCAGAAATCTGCTTGGCTGGAAGAAGCCCAATGCATTCTAGAGACTCGGTGTTGGTTCTAAGGGGCAGGGACAAGGACAGAGGCTGGCTCATCTTTGGAGGCTTCTGGGGGACCAGGAACATCATCTCCATGTGAGAAACACAGTAATTCTCCCAGCAGTGGGAGTTCCTTGCAGCAGTATTAGTGCTATTGGCTGGAGGATGATATATGGAGGGGAAGGGATTCAGAGCTGTGGTGTTACAGCCAATAACCAAAGAGAGGAGAACTGAAAGGCTCTGTTCAGGATGATTTTTCCTCCTAAAAGCCTGTACTGGAGGCAGCTGCTTTGTCTGTTACATTGCTGCTTGGGTTCGGGGGATGATGTGAGAAGCAGTGAGCAGATAGTTGAATCCAGGAGAGGTCTCAGCTCACTACTGCTTAGGTCTGATGCTTCATGAGCAAGGCCTCCTACAGCTTCTTGTCTTCTACCTTGTGCTTGGTAGGATTAAACCTCCATGGCTTCCACTCAAGGGCCAGAGGACAGGCAATATTTCTTACCTTTCTTCCTACTGCTGTGGTTCAGTGGGTACCTGCCTGAGAGCATAATTTATTTTGTTGAACATAATTTATAGGGCATAATTTTGCAAAATGCTGATCTTGAACAACAACAACGACAACAACAAAAGATGAAAGACAAGGTAACAGCTATGAAACAGTCCTGGACACTTCCACCTGCTTTCTACTAGAGTCTTGGTCTCTGTTGGTCAAGTTTTACAGGGAAGCATTGCTTTGCTTATTGCTTCTCACCTTATGAAGTCTTGATGAGGAGCTTGTGCAGGAACTGGAAATCTGAGGCCTCTTTGCTCCCAGCTTCTATCTTCTTTTGTATACTGCTGCCCCAAGCACTCCTGTGATCAGAGAGGGGTCATATATCTTCTTGTATGAGACCGCATCCATTTGTGGGAGTGATTTCTTTGGTACTTTCAAATTTTAAGAAGTGCAAGATGCCTTGCAGATGCCAAGTGGGATTTTGTTGCTTCTAATGATGGAGAAGCACTGCTTAATAGTCTTTCCAACCCCAAAACTCCTGCTGCAGGTTTCTTCTCCTCCACTAACTTACCCATCTCTTTTTCTTCTTCTTTTTTTCATTCTTTACCCAGTCAGTCAGCCTGATAGAGCGAGGGAACCCATCTCGGAGCTTGGAGCAGGTCTGCCGCTGGGCTCACTCACAGCAACGCTCCGACCCGAAGCATGCTGAGTACCACGACCATGCTGTGTTTCTCACCAGGCAAGATTTTGGTCCCGCAGGTATGCAAGGTACTGTATTTATCTTGATCAGGTATGTGCAGTTTGCTGGGGGAAAGCCAGCAAGGGGAGAGGATTTCTTGCAAACGCAGTCTGATTCTTGGCCAGCAGGGTCCAGAAAAAGGTTATAAAAATTGGTATTTTTTTTAATGTGAAGTAGAAGAAAGAATTAATGCAGAGCATCAACCTGAACAAATAACAAAATCATCTTTATTAATTCTGCCCTTATTGTGGCTTCATGCACCAAACCTCCACTTGTCCCAAAGTGCATTGAAAAGTTTAAAAATAACATAAAAAAGATGGAATGCCCTGAGGAGCTTCACAGGGCCATTCAGTCCTTTTTGCCCTCTGGAGGACCTTTACAATCTGGTTTTATATGGGTCAGTTTCTTGGTTCTATTAGAACTTGGGCCTGGGAGCATTGAGTAAACCTTGGCCTAAAGAGGTGGTCTTACTGCAGTCTGCAGGGGCAATGGCAATAGTCCTCTAACTCTTCTGGTGCAGGAGCTCTGCTGACATCATATGAGAACTTAGAGACCTAGGCAAAGAAACCAAAAAAACTTAAGGAAAAGCTTCTGGTCTTTCACAGCTCCATTAGAAAAGCAGAAAAGCCACACTAGTGGAAAGATGACTTTCCCATCAGGAGGCTCCATCTGGTGCTGTGAACATGCTGGTAATGTCACACTGATTTATAGCGCAAGTCCTTCTGGTGTACATGGGAGGAAGGAGAGATGGAGAAGAAGTCCTGTCTTCCTCTTGATTACCTCCATGAAAAGGGTCTTCCTGCAGCAGGGGATGAACCACTGGAGAGACCCAGCTGGAAGCCCTCTTGAACATGCTGTTGGTCTTCAAAGAGCCGAGCTTGGGTTGTGCTAACAACCTCCCTGGTGAGCTGTTGACCTGCCTTGGGCTCCTTGTCTGGTGGAATACCAGGATTTATTTCGTTTTTCTAGACCCTTGCTGGCAAAGTGACTGTGTCCAAAGGAGTTTGTGAGAAGACCTTTTTTGGCACGTTGACGAAAAGGGGAGGCTCACTGGACTCCCCTCTGGTGGGAAGGAGTCATGAGATCGATGGAGTAGCCCTGCTGTAGGTGTGCTTGTTCCAGCTCCTTCCCATTTTCCCTGCGGATCTGGCTCCCTGCTTTTCACACATCTCTGGGATGGAGGTTTGCTTTCGGTAGAAGTCCCCGTGGCTGCTGTGTCCTTGCCTGGCCACGTTGCATGGCACAAGGTGAAGGTGCTTCTCACCCACTGGGAGCTGCCCTCTCATTGAGCTGCTGGAATAGTAACACTTTGCTCATTGTTGCCTCTTTTCCTTAAAACAAAACCCTTTTAGACCCTTATTGCCTCTTTTCAGCTCAGGGCTACATGCAATGAAGGACCAGAATGTGGCACCTCCAATACTTGCTCATGGTGCATGTTCGCTGATGGTATCATATGTGGCTTGCTGAGGTGATGGCAAATGCCTGCTGGCTTCTTTAGCCAATGCTGTATGTGTATGTGCTGCTTGGGAAGCCTCTGCTGTCCTCATACATGTCCTGAAGCTGAGCTGAAGGCAGAGGTGGTCCCACCCCAAAGACGCTACACCCTGAATCAGCAAGCCAGGACAAATGAAGACATTGAGTATGAAGTCTCCCAAGTCTCAGGGACCTGGAAATGGAGTCTGAATGTCAAGCCTATGCTTACCTTGATGCCTCATCATTCCTTAGACTTGTGTGCCCAATAAGCAATGGAGACAGGGCTGAATCTGACTGGTTAACCTGCGTGGTCCTCTTAGCCCAGGCTATTTCCATGCCAGCAAGTCAGCCATGCTCCATCATCACATCTCCACCACACATGGCTTGTGCCTCTCCCTGTGTCATGTCTCCTCCCCTTGGCTAGTGAACTAGATGAGTGTCTGATCTAGTGCAGCACTGAATGCAAACCCTCGCAAAGCATTGCAGTCTTGTGGCGTAGCTCTTTGTTGCAGGTCCAAGCTGAGCCCTTAGGAGGTCTACAAAAACTTCTCAATGCTGGCAACAGCCCTGCTCATGGCATCTCTTGATGGAGATGGGAGCAGTAGTGGCCAATGCTGAGGAATTCTGAGAAGCTGATGGCATTGTTGCTTTGGGAATCAAGGGAAGCTGGGAGATGTGCAGGGGAAGGGCTGGGAGGGACAGCTGAGCTGTGCTGCCCTCGCGTGTGGGTTGCAAATAAACTCCTACCCTCAAAAGAGAAATGCTTCTTGGTGGTGATGGATAGGTTGTAAATTTCTGGTCCAGGTTGAAGCATGCTTTTGCTTAGATTTAATTTGTTTCCCTGTAATCACCTACAGTTGGCCTTTGAGCACACTGGTGGTCCATGGTGGTCAGAGAGTCTGAAAGCAGGTAGGAAATGTCCATAAAGGAGAATAAAGTGCATTTGGAAGAAGCAAGAGACTGGTTGGTGTCTTGTCAGTATGGTTAAGACGTGCTTCTCCTGTGTGTGTCTGCTAAGCATTTGCAGGCTAATCTAGTTTTTACTAATTGAGTATTTTCCAGGTAGTTACTTGTTGCCATCATTCTGTGGAGAAGCCTTTATACTTCCAGTTCTCACTGGGGTCTTGGTTATGAGAAGGTAGTGTCTGCCTTCCTGAGCATGCACCTTTTCATACTCCTTTGTCCCATCTTGCATCCAGACATCCAGAGCCTCTTTGGTTGGACAAATTCCTATTTTCATCCTAGCCAAGCTACATTTGCTCTCCCCTTGTACAGAAGACTTTCCACATCTTAACTCTTTGTTGTGGAAAGTTTCATGGGGGAATCTTTTAAAATGATGTATCCAGGATTTGACTCATTACTGCATGGTTAAACCCAATTATCTGATTCTCTCTCTCAAGGTCTTAGTTTGGCCTGTTACCTTTTGCTTTCCTTTTGAGTGCATTATCACTGAGAGTGTAATTTCTTCACTTTCTTTCTTAAGATGTTTTAGTTTATTTGTTCATTGAAGTAAGTCTCATTGTCCACTTGAATGTGGAGAGGAAGATGGAAAACAAATGCTTCCCTCATCAAATAAAACCACAAGTGTATTTATTGAAGCAGGCTGCTTTGAGGAAATCCTTGCTGTTGTGTTTCCCTGAGGTTACATGGTATTTTGCCGGCACAAGCGAATTTGCTCTGCACATAATGTGAATTGAGTGTTCAATCTTGGGCTTTTTGCTTGGTAGCATGGGTTCACCCAACTTCTTCACTTGGAGCTTAGGCAAAAATGCATCCATTGCTTCCCACAAAATACGGTGTGAGTGAACCCTTCAAAGGCTTGTGTCTGGGCTTGTTTTGAAAAATTAAATTATGATGATGAGAGAAGTTTCCTTTAGACGTTCCAGTGGTCACCATGGGAGTTCTCTGCTCAGCTGGGAAATAGAAATATTGAGGGAAACACTTGCCCCAAACTCCCTTGGTTTTGCTTTATGCCTGGGGTGACGGTAACTTCTGGGTGTCCAGTAGTGCAGAAGCAGCCCATCCCTTGTCCCATCAGGCATCTGATCCACTCAGTGCACCCACAAAGTCAACTACTGTTGACTTTAGGGCAGAGCTGTAGGAAGTCTTTTCTTTTTTTTTGCTTTAATCTATTGTCCTTCGCCAGCTGTGTGGTGCTGGGACCCACCCGCTCGTTCAGCTTGGGAATTAAGCTGAGATCAATCACATCCTTTCCTCTCCACCCTCTTCCAGGGCAATTAGTCATGAATCACTGGCTTGGTGTGGCCCACAAGGATGGTGGCACGTGGGCTCTGTGGACCCCATGTTTTGGCCAGGATGTGTACAGGAGGGCATGCATAGGGATGTGCACCCATCCTCAGCTCTTTGGTACCCCTCTCCTACTGCAGCTCTGCATCCCTCTTGGCTCACTGAGCTTTCCTCTTCAAGCAGCCCTATCCCCAGGGCAGAGTTCTCCAGCATGGTCCTGTTCTGCTTTTGCTACTTGGACCTGTAAGTCCTTCCTTCACTAACTTCATATCCCTTGATGCCAAAAACGGTCAGTCTTAAATAAGTAAATAAATTGGGAAGTAAATTCTAGAAGGTGCCAAGGGGTTAATTGGGCAGAAATAACGTGGGAAGGAAAATAATCCAAAATTGAGATGATGTGGTGTTGAATGGTGGGGGGAAGGCTTCTCTGCCTGCAGCTGCCCCATTACACTGCACTTGATCGAGGGCTGGGGGCTGGGGAGGTGCATGGTCCTCCCCAGCTCTGTTTGGCAGGGGGGTGCCCCCTTCCCTTGGGCTGGTGTGGGTGCATGTGTGGGTGCATCGCAGGAGTCCCCCATAGCCTGCAGTGAGCAAGGCTGTATTTTTGGTGGGGCTCTGAGGGACAACTTATGCCTTTCATTCTCTTTCTTCCTTTCTTCTTTATGTTTTTTTAATAAAGTTGAATGCGGGGAATGCTATTTCTGGGCTGGGAGGTAGTGGTCATCAGCACTGATAAAGCAGCCGTGGGTCCCTTTGCTAACTCTTGATGGCCCGGGTATACTGGCATGAAGGCATAAAGTTGTCAGTAAGCCTCAGCATAACCACAGCCTGCTTTTGGCACTGGCAGCCTGGATGGTCATACTGGTGAGGAGGTCCTTGGGCTGCTGTCCAAGTGACCTGGGCAGCTTCTCCTCTTCAGCACCTTCCTGTTCGTTTTCTCCTCCTGTTGCAGTGAAGCCAAGCTGCTGGGTTTGGTTTTGGTTTGGTTTGGATTTTTTTAATGTTTTATGTTTTTGCCCCCCTCTCAAAGGTTTCCTCTCTCTCCTCTCTTCCTCCATCTTTCCCCTCTCTCTTGCCCCAGGCTATGCACCAGTGACAGGGATGTGCCACCCACTCCGCAGCTGCACCCTCAACCATGAAGATGGCTTCTCCTCGGCATTTGTTGTCGCCCATGAGACTGGCCATGTGTAAGTCACATGGGTGGAGCTGGCTGTCCCTTTTATTGGGGGAAAAAGCATGGTGGTACTCCTTCCTTTTCAAAAGAGACTTTCTGCTAGTGCAGATGTGTGTACCGCTGTGGCACCTAATGGGCTGGTGTAAATCCCCCAGGAACCTGACTTGACACCAGCTTTTCCCATCAGGTTAGGCATGGAGCATGATGGCCAGGGCAATCGCTGTGCTGATGAGACCAGCATGGGGAGCATCATGGCACCACTGGTCCAGGCTGCCTTCCATCGCTACCACTGGTCCCGCTGCAGCAAGCAGGAGCTCAACCGCTACATTCAGTAAGTCGGATTGAACCAGGAGGGGCTGTTCTCACTTCAGATGGTGAGGTTGCCTGCATTTTGTACCCAGCAGCTGCTGCGTGAAGCAAGCAGTGGACAAGTCCCCACTGGGACTGCTTCTTTTGGACAGAATAGTAAAAATGGGTTTCTGGGAAATTGTTTTCCCTTTTTCTCCTACTAACAGCTTTGGTACCTTGCTTGAGTCTGAATTCATTTTAGGCTGTGGAGGTTGGAGGCAAATAGGAGCCTGATGAAAGCTGGAGTAGTCAACAGAGCAGTAGTTTGAAGCCCTGTGCTGGTGGAGCCCACATCCAGATCTCAGATATTTTGCCATTTGCTTTGGGCAGCCTGTGTGATTTCCCCTTTAGGCTATAAAATGTTCTGTGCTGCATAATAAGGTGTAGAAATGGGCCATGAGGTTTCTGTGTGTCGGGGCCAAGAGCAGCAGGAAAGCGGGTGGCGGTGGTAGTACCCACTGGCACCAAGGTGCCCTTTTCCCTAGGGAGCTGCAGGCAGCGGAGGGATGCTTGTCTTTAGGTGGCTCTGCACAGTTGGTCTTTGCTGGACACATTTTCCAGTGGTTAGCATCAGTGCCAAGATAAATCAGATATCTCAATAACTGAATTGGGGAGAGAGATGGAGGTGAGGGAGGGTGTGAAGAAAGGAAACCTTCCATGTCTGACTGTTTTGCCGTGCATCTCTGCAGCTCTTATGACTGCCTCCTGGATGACCCCTTTGAGCACCAGTGGCCTACACTACCCGAGCTGCCAGGCATTAACTACTCCATGGATGAGCAGTGCCGCTTCGACTTCGGAGTGGGCTACAAAACGTGCACTGCGGTGAGTAGTGGTTGCACGGCCACACCGCCACCCCCCAGGGCCCCCAGCCAGGTGCTGTGGGGCAAGGAGGGGTGCTGTGAGCCTGCTGGGACATGCCGCTGCCGTCCCAGCCCAGCTCCTCTGTGCTCCCCAGTTCCGCACCTTTGACCCCTGCAAGCAGCTGTGGTGCAGCCACCCAGACAACCCCTACTTCTGCAAGACCAAGAAGGGGCCACCCTTGGATGGGACCGAGTGCTCTCCAGGCAAGGTAAGGGCTGGTCCTTCATGTCCCTTTCTTGGGAGGGGACAGTGATACCCTTGAGAGCAGCAATCAGTGGGTGCCCATTCTTAACTGGTGCCGTTCTCAGCTGGCATTGCTCCTTATTTTCCCCAGTCTATGCTCAAATGAGGATTTTGCTTTTCTTCTGATCTGCCTGCTTCTGCAGAGAAGCAGGGCTGTTTTGTCACCTGGCAAAAGAGCAGTGCTGTCATTTCTTGTACAATGTCACGATGGCATCAGCTTTTACTTTAGGATCTCTTAGCATGCCTGTTAGCACAGTATGAAAGCATGGATACACTGGAAAAGCTGCTGGCCCTTGTAGGTTTTGGGTGATTCTTTGCCAGAGAATGGCTGGATGCAAGGTATCCAACACCTTATGATGAGTGTCTGTATAAATCCCAGCAGTGTCGCTGAGAATGCAGTCTCCTTGAGTGCTTCAATGATATTTTGCTAAAAGGTTCCAAAATGAGGCTTTTTGAAATGTGTACAGATGTTTTACATGCTGTGGTGGCATGTGGCTCTGTGACTGCAGCATCTACACCGGGAGGTCCATGGGCTGGTCAGTGTTTTGCTTCTTCAGGGACCTTCCCTGTGCCTGTTGCAGTGGCCACTGAAGGCACCGTTGGCTTTTTGCTGGGGCTGGAGTCAAACCCTGAGTCTGGGTGCCCATGGGCTGGTGCTGCAGCTTTGTGCCAGGCATAGTTACATGCCTGGGAAGAAGTGCAGAGCTCTTTATTTTGCTTACCAAAACCAAAACAGCTTGCTGCTGTGCACCACACAAAAGTTTGGGTTCATCCCCCTGTGCCAGCAGGGAGACACCCCCAGGGCTGATCCAGTCCTGGACCCAGGTGTAATTCATTGCCTGTCCAGGGATCAGCATGAGTAGAAGAGGAGTTTGGTTGCAAACAGAAAACCAGTCCAAAGCTCAAAAAGACAGTGTTACGAAAAGAAATCCAGAGGGGTTTGTTTGCAGAGGGATCTTTGCCAGGCTTGTGCCTTTAGCAGCCTTTTGCACAGGTCTGTCCTCCATCTGAGCAGCTGCATGGCTCGCATATCATGTCTAGAGTAAATCAAGCCTCCTCCGTTGCCTGCTTTTCCAGCTATCATTTGAAAAACCAAAATACTTGCGAGCAAGTAAACCCCAGAGAAAAACACGACAGTATATCTCAGCTGCCAGCTTCCCAGCTGATGTAAACCACTACTGTGCAGGCTTTTCTATATCAGATTCAAGCACAGATGTGTTGGGAACCTGCCCTGCTTATTCCTGTTCCTCTGCTGCATTTTCTGCTGTGAGTCCCAGCTGTAGAGCTGTACTGGGCTCTTGGAGCAAAGCCACCGGTCTTCCTCTTCCCTTCTAGTGGTGCTTCAAAGGTCACTGCATCTGGAAGACGTCGGAGCAGCCTTATAGCCAGGACGGCAGCTGGAGCTCCTGGTCCAAGTTTGGCTCGTGCTCCAGGACCTGTGGTGGAGGCGTGCGCACTCGCAGCCGGAGCTGTGACAACCCTCCGTACGTTTGGTCTCTGCCTCCGTCTCTTTTAAGTGGGGGTAAAACAAAGTGGCTGAGAGCCAGAGGTTCCTCGCTCTTCCCCTTGTGTGCTCACTTGGCAGGGATGGGGATGTCTGCTCCAGTGTGACCTATGCCATGCAGTTGGGCACTGAGCTGTGTTGTGTTTGAGCAGCATTCCCCCCCACAACCCTGACACTCTTTTAACCCACCTGCTTTATTTTCCAGCCCAGCATATGGTGGGCGTCATTGTCCAGGATCCACCTATGAGTACCAAGTGTGCAACGCTGAGGAGTGCCCGGGGCCCTACCAGGATTTCCGTGCCCAGCAGTGCTCCAAGCGCAACTCCTACTACACCCACCAGAACAGCAAACACTCCTGGCTTCCCTATGAGCATCACGACGGTGAGCGGCAGCAGGTCCTAGCAAAGGAGCTGTAGCCAAAATGCCTTCTCCCCTGGACTAGGCTGCGCTGGTGGCCATCACCATGGAATGGAGACTATGCCAGCTGCACAGATGTTGGGTTGTGGAAAGCTCCTGAGGTGGAAACTAGAATGCAGTAAACCAGCATCAAGCAGCCAGGTCTTTAAAATCAATCTCTTATGCTTGCCCTCAGGTGACCCATAGGGAACCCAGACATACTCTGGTTCCTTCTGTCTCAAAGTGCAGCAGAGTTTTGCTGGGATCAGCCCATGTTCAAATCTCTCCCTCCTCCTCCTGTGCTAGGAAAATGGGAGCCCCTTGTAATGGTAGCCAGAGATAACTCTGTGCTACTTTAAAAGTTTTATCTCGCTTTCTGCGTGCTTTGGCGCGCAGAGGACTTGTTTTCCTTGGAGACGGTGGGGTGATGGCCCTGCCTGCTCGCTCCCGGAGCCACAGTGGGGGAGCGTGCCGCTCCAGGCTGGGATGGGAGCCAGGTCTGTCTGCCTGGCTTGGTATTCCTCATGCACATAGCCAAGTGTCTTGCATTGTTGTATCTCGTATCCATCCGCCTTCTCTTAATTTTCTGAGTGTGCCTGGCAAAAGTGCAGACTCTTGAGTGGCAAAAGATGAGGCAAAATAAGGCTTATGAATAGGCTGGGCTTTGGAAATCTGGCTGTGTTCAGGGTTACAGGCTGAGATGGCTTTCTGTCTTCAGTCACCCTAACATATTTCCACAATCTCGTGTGGTTTTTTTCCTCCTTTTTCCCCTTTACTTTTTATTTTGCCTCAGATGCTCAGAAGTGTGAGCTGATCTGCCAGTCCGAGGGAACGGGGGATGTGGTGTTCATGAATCAGGTCGTTCATGATGGTACCCGGTGCAGCTACCGAGACCCCTACAGCATCTGTGTCCGTGGCGAGTGCGTGGTGAGGAGCTGACAGCTGCTGCATGACTGTCTCTGTCCTTTGCCTGTCCAGGAGAAAGCTTGTGCACCTGCTTGACCCACTCACTACCCCTTGGGGATGCATGTGTTAGCCTGGGGACTGATCCTAAGGGCAGCAAAGGGCTATGGGGATGGTGGAGCAATGGGAAGGGCTGCAGGCATGTAATTCTGCTTGTCTTCTCTTCCCTACGGGTGACAGCACGTTGGCTGTGACAAGGAGGTCGGCTCCCTGAAGCAGGACGACAAGTGTGGGGTCTGTGGAGGGGACAATTCCCACTGCCGGACTGTGAAGGGCACGCTGGCCAAGACCCCGAAGCAGCCAGGTGAGCAGGCTGGGTGGATCTGGGAGTGGATTTGGTCAGGGTCAGCTGGATTCACGTGTGGATGTGAGCGGGTATGTCTGGGTGGAGAACACCTTCCTTTTCCTCCATCCTTCCTCCTTCTCTTTCAGCAAGTGTTTTGAAGATGTTTGAGATTCCGGCTGGAGCTAGGCACCTTCAGATAGAAGAGATGGAGCCAGCATCCCATAGCATCGGTGAGTATGCTGTAGTTCACCTCTCCCTTCACCCACTACCTTTTTCTTAGCCCTATTTTGACAGTTCTCACCCAAAGGGTCTTATTTGGGTCATTACAGTCCTTCAAAGGCAGTGACCAAAGGAAATGATGTTGAAATACCTCCTTTTTTCCTCCAGCTGTTAAGAATCAAGCCACGGGTAACTTTGTCCTTAATGCTAAGGGCAAAGAAGCCAAAAGCCATGTGTTCATTGAGATGGGATTGGAATGGGAATACACTGTTGAACATGGCAAGGAGAGCCTGAAAACCAGTGGTCCTCTGCATGAGGCCATCAGTGTTTTGGTAAGTCTGGCTTACACATGCTCTGTGGGTGTGGTGATGGCCATTACCCAGTGGTATAGGGGGGGAAGGTGGTCTGTGATGGGATCTGGGAGGTGATGAAAGGACTTTGGTAGAGAAGGGATGTAGGGCATGTAATTAAAACTGGGTGAATGAGCTAGCCAAAAGCAAGATGCAGGGAGCTGCGTGCAGGAATGACATAAGGTCACGTTGCTTGGGTGCTTGCCTTTGAGACTAACCATACTGTGCTCTGTGCAGTAATTGCTCATGACTCCATATCTCATTTTAGTTATACTGGTATTTTGGGTAGTTAGGTACTGGGTTTCCTGGGTGCCTGGGGAAGGATAGGTCTGCACTCCCTTCCATCCCCTTGGCTGGTGCTGGCTTTGGGTATAGACTGTGAATCTGCAGGTCAGAGGAGAGGCCAGGGGCACACTACCCAAGGCTGGAGAGTTGGGCAGTTTGGGCAGCGTTTTACTGCACAGCTGGAAAGGTGTGTGCTCAAAGGGTAAATTCTGCATTCAGACCCCACCTAATTGTGTTTGAGGTAGTAATGGGGGTTGTTTCTACTACTTTTGTGTGTACTGTGCCATCGTTTACTTGGTTTTGTTTTGATGGCCTCCTCTTCCCTTCTTTCTCCCATGGCATCTCTCCTCCTTCTGCTTCCCCCTCTTCAATTGTCCTCTCTGCCCACAGGTCATTCCTCAAGAGGAGGAGGCAAGGAGCAGCCTGATGTACCGGTACATCATCCATGAGGACCTGCTACCCATGATTGGAAACAACAATGTGCTGCTGGAGGAGATGGATTCCTATGAGTGGGCCCTCAAGAGCTGGTCTCAGTGCTCCAAGGCGTGCGGAGGAGGTAGCTTTCCCTTCATAACAGCCTACAGCGCATGCTTGGGAGGATGCTTGGGTATGTTAGGCAGCGCATGAGCCGTTTGGAACATCTCTGGCTTGGAAACATGCAGATGCTGTTTTAAAGCGTTTCTCAATAAGATCGCGTGTTGCAAGGCTTTAGACCTAGACTTGGTACTGCTTGGAGGCCTGGCTTTCTTCTCCACACCCATACCCATGTTCTTTGCACCTCTGTAATTTGGGGGATCTACCACATAGGAATATAAGTGTTAAAAACCATTACTGCAGGGCAGTTTAGATGAGCATTTTATCACAGAATCGTAGAATGGTTAGGGTTGGAAGGAACCTTAAGATCTTCTAGCTCTCCTTTGGACGGATATCTCATGAAAACTGGCTTATGTGATCATGTTTGCATACCTGTGTCTGTCTATCCATGCAGCTGCTAAGATTTTTTAATTCCTTGGCTGTTTTTAAGTGGATTTGAGCCAAGGAATCCTGCAGATGACTGCTCCTTAAGCCTGGGTGAGCTGCTGCTTGGGTCCCACCTGAGCGGTGACGTCTGGGAGCACACCTCCTGCAGGGATGTGGGAGAGGGGCTGGGTGGGGAGCCGGTGGGAGCCCCACATCTATTGCCTCACTACCCATGCTGTGCCCTGCCAGGCATCCAGTACACCAAGTATGGCTGCCGGCGGAAAAGTGACAACCGGATGGTGCATAGAAACTTCTGTGACAATGGCAAGAAGCCGAAGCCGATCCGGCGGCGCTGTAATGTCCAGGAGTGCTCCCAGCCAATGTGAGTAGCCCCTGACCAGCCCGGGGTGTTTTCATCTCCTCTGTGGGGGTATTGTGGGCCGCACTGGGAGTGTACCAGCAGCTTCCTAGTGTGGGCATCTCCTCTAACACCTTTTCCCTGTCCATCTTCTCCCCGCTGGCAGCTGGGTGGCCGAGGAGTGGGGCGCCTGCAGCAGGTCCTGCGGCAAGCTGGGGGTGCAGGCACGGGTGGTGCAGTGCGTGCAGCGCCTGCAGGATGGCACCAACCGCACCCTGCACACCAAGTACTGCCCTGGGCAGCGCCCCGAGACGCGCCGGCCCTGCAGCCGCCTGCCCTGCCCTGCACAGTGGAGGACGGGAGCATGGTCGGAGGTGAGCTGGGAGGGGTGGGGAAGCCCTCTGGAGAACAGCAGGGTCAGGAGGAGGGGTGCAGGAGCGGGGCGTGAAGGTGAGGTGCTTATGGAGCAGGCTGCTCTCCTAGGGGTGATGATAAAGGTAAAAGAGCCAGTGCTATTCACTGAGGTTTGTGGGGAAACTCAGACAAAAGATATCATCGCTGTGCACCCCAGTGGAGCGCAGGGAGGGTTTGCTATAAAGGGAGAGGGAAAGCCCTTCTTAGAAAGCACTATTCACCTGAGGAGTTGTATATGCCAGTACTTGTGAGTACTTGCCCTCGGGTGGCTGTCAGGGCATGCTGGTTTCCTCACCCCATCACTGACTGTCTGTGTGTCTGTGCACAGTGCTCGGCAAGCTGTGGGGAAGGCGTCCAGCAGCGGCAAGTGGTGTGCAAAGGCAGCGAGAACGGTGGGCGCTGTGATGGGGACAAGCCGGAGGCCGTCCAGGGCTGTCACGTGGCCGTCTGCCCAGGTGAGAGGAGGAGCAGGAGCGGATGATGCTTGCGTGGGGCATGCACTTTGCTGGCTGCTCATTATTTGAGGATATCCCTTGAAACAAAAAAATCCCCCACCAAAACACCCTACTCAGCTATTTCAAGTGCCCCCAGCCTCCTGTGGCAACTGGGCATCGTGGTGCTTTCTCCACAGAGAAGCTCTCCAGCATCACCACCAGTGCTGACACCAGTGACCATGGCACGTCCAAAGGGCAGCAGGTGCCTCAGGATGGAGACAAAAACCCTGTTAACAAGATCTCCTCCAGTAAGTGTCCCTCCTAGGGTGAGAGTGATGCTCCCAAGGTCTTCTGCGGCTCTCCATGAAAACACAGGAGGGTTGGAGAGAAGATGCACATCCAGCAGTGGTTCTGGGGAGCTCTGCCCTCTGGTGCTGCATCGCTGATGCCTCTGCTTGCAAAGCCTGCTGCTCGGTTGCCATCTTGTGGAGTCTGGGATCTTGCAGTTCCCACTGCTTTTGGCCGGGTGCCGTGTTGCACTTCCCTTTGCCTCCTGGATTTTATGCCCTTTCCTTTTTACCTTGAACTTTTTTCCAGCCTGCATCAGTAAGGACATGGCTTCTGGATTTTGCCCCTTGCTCCAAGCAAGGGTTTGCCTTGGAGTGATTGATAGGTGGGGTGAGATGCGTCACTACTGGTTTGGAGCATCGCTTACTCTCTGTTCTTTTCTCCTATGCAGAGAAACCTTGAGCACTTCGCTTTGTTTTCCAGCTCCCTCACTCCCCTTTCCTGTACAAGCATTGCCACAATTGCTGCCTGGGGCAGAGAGCAATAGTAGGTTTGGCAGCACCCTGCAAAGGGATGGAAGTGCCTGGAAGTGCTCAGAAAACATGTAGATGAGCCCCTTAGTGACATGGTTTAGTGGCGGACTTGGCAGTCCTGGGGATCTTAAAGGTGTTTTCCTCCGGAGCTGATCCTGTGATTGGAAGAGTGCAGTGGTGGGAGCAATGCCATCATCTTTCATTCTGCCTGACTCTGCTCTGTCCTCCTCCAGGGGAACCCTGCCTTGGGGACAAGTCCATCTTCTGCCAGATGGAGGTTCTGGCTCGCTACTGCTCCATCCCTGGCTACAACAAGCTCTGCTGTGAATCCTGCAGCAAGAAAGTGTCCTCCACCACCAGCTCTCCCCCTGCCACCGGCCCCAGTGCTCTCCCGGGAACTGCTGCTCCCAGCCCTGCTCCTCTGCTCTCCCCCAGCTCCACTGCCTCTGCCCGGAGGGGACCCCGGGGAGGCCCCACACCAGTGCCTCAGGCCGGGCCGGCCACCAGTGGAGGGATGCCCAGCAGCAGTGCTTTACCCAGGGGGCTGCCAGCCCTGAGCTAGCCAGGCAGGGGCCAGGCAGCCAGGTAACCCCTTAGGACACCTCCTCATGGGGCAGGGGAAGCCTTTCCCTCCCTCCCTCACTCTTCTCCCTCCCCCTCTTTTTCCTCTTTCCCCCACCTTCCAGTGGTGGTTTTCATGGAGGGCACTGCTGGGTTTTTTTAGGGGGTTTTTGCCCTAACCCAGTCACCCAGAAATTGCCACGAAAACCACTTCTTTCCCAAGATCCCCCTTGCCTTCCCGTCTGTGGCATGGTTTTTTACTGTTGATAGCGCCACAGAAAAAGAGGCAAAAAGGAGCAAAGAAAGCATCAGCGGCTTGGCTGTGGGTAGACAGGCTGCTTCCTCCCAAGGTGCTAAAAGGACTGGGGGGGTGTGGGCAAGAAGCATAGCCCAGCTTCTGTCTTTCATTGCAGGATAGGCAGGAGATCATCCAGGCAACATTAACAGGAGCAATAAGAATAAGGTGAAAGACCAAAAATACATGTAAAAAATGCCTGTCACCTGGTGGTGACTTTTTAGCCAATACTGTCATTGGCCAGCCTTGAGCTGATACCAATACCTGGCCTCCCCAGGACCACCAGCCTGATCCCTGCACACTGGTACCCAGTGCCTGTGGAGCATCAACACCTTTCAGAGGGAAACAGGGATGACTGGGAAGCTGGGAGTGGATTTTAGGGGCAGTTACAAATCAAGGAGAGAGGAAGATTCATCTGCTTCTTTTTTAATGGCATTAATCATCCCATTTCATTCCCTTCCATGGAACAAAAATTAACTGTGCCAAGTACAAAATGTATGCACAGCACTTTAGAAGCCTAGAGCTGCACACACCTTGCTTCGTGTCAGGATAGCTCCAGGCACAGGGTCTGCCTGGAGCAGTTACAGTCCTCAAAACCTCCCAAAGCAGGGTCAGGCAATATGCTGTGTCCCTGAGGACACAGGCATGCTGTGATTTTGGTTCTTACGGGTGTGCATCCTCCCAGCTGAGGGTATCCAGCACCTCCAAGGTGCAGTTGCAGGGGAAGGTGGGCTTACTGTGGGGGATGAGCACTGGTAGGGAGGAGGTTTTGGGGTCAAAGAGATGCAGGAGGGCGAGGCTTGGCAGATAGACCAGTTTGGCATTGCAAAGCGGGATCTCTCGGAAGTATGTGCACTGTTGTGGGTCCATCTGCTGGCCCTGTCAGTGCTGCTTTTGTCCACTTGAGGAGCAGGACAGGGCATCTCTGTGGGCTGTGTTGGGCAAGTTCTTCAAGTGTCTGGGGCTTGCTGGTGAGGTGGCCCAGGGTGCTTGGCATGTACTGAGAGCCTGTGCGTTTAAGGCACGCTGCTGTTTGAGCCTGGTGTTTTCAGTGCTGTCAGTGCTGTTGAAGCACTGCATTAATAACACTCAAGTGGCTGCAAGAAACTTGAGGTTGGGGCATCTCAGAGGGGCTTTTGTCAGTGTGCATACCTTTGCTGGTTTGATGTAGGTTGTGGCGGGGGAGAGTAGAGGTACATGATTTAGGTGAAATGAATGGATACTCCTGTGCATTCCTGATGTTTTAAGCTTTGGACTCCTTCTGCAAAGCTCCCCTGGAGCTGTTCAACAGTACAAAAAGGTCCAAAGAGATGTTAAGGCTGCAGCTTGTGCACTCTTCTGTCCCTGGATTGTCTCCAAATCAAGGCTGGATGAGCATTTATCTAACTATTCTTATAAGCACCTGAGACACGAGCTCCCTGCCTCTTGGGTGCTGCCCTTTGGCATTAAGGGGGCTTCACAAAAGATGGAGCGAAGCCACACATCTGTCTGAGCCAAGTAACCAGCACACCTTGTGGGAGTGGACAGATGGAGGGATGCCGATGAAACACAGTGGTGGGGTGCCCAGGTCCAAGGCGTACAGGTATTGGTACCCATAGGATCAACAAGGTACTGTGGATGTACGAGGGTGGAATTCATCCCTCAGACCGCTGACACTGCTGCCATACCCTGTGCCAGCCTGTTCACCAGCACCACCCTATGTGGGGGTCAGCATTTATTTATTGTGCCAAAGATAATGCTTTGTTTACTCTTCAGGGAGCATCTCTCCCTGGTGGCAGGGGCTGGGGCCCATTCAAGCTGTCCTACACCCTATCCTGCTGCTGGAACAGCCCTGGGCTGGCTTGGGGCAGAACTGAACTTGCTTTGCCTTTCACTGCCCAAAGCAAGGCTTTTCTCAAGCATTCAGCCCCCTGCCCTCTGGTCTTTGAGCCATTGAATAAAAATAAAACCTTCCCCTGTCAAAAAAGGGCTGTAATGTCTCCAGGGTGCAGTGTATGTGTGTGCATGCATGCATGCATACTCCTTCCTCCCATATTCTCAGCCGGGCCCCTCCCTTCAGTGCTGTCCTGGGCATTAGTGCTTGATTGTGTTGGGAATATTTGCGGTGGTTCCTTGCTATACCTCGGAGGAGAGCTGTGGCTCAGGGCTGGCCCAGCCCCTTGCAACCCGCAGCCAGGGCCCCTGGGGGGGCCTTCAGGGCAAGGGGGCTGTGCTGCAGGTGCTAAACCCCACCTCTAGCTGAGAGAGGTGGATGAGATTTAAAACAGGGTGCGATAATCCCCCCCCCCACTGCCACACTGAGTGCTCTGGGGGGTGATGCTGCAGGTCTGGGACCTAGCCCTGGGTGCTTGTTCCAGGAGAGTGCAAGATGGGCCTAGGGCAGGCTAAGGTTGGGTCGCTTCTTGCCATGCAGATGCCACAGTGCGTGGAAAGCTGTGGCATGGTGGTGTAGTGCTGCGGTGGCCTGGCTGCCAGCAGGGATTTGGTGCTGTCACTGGGAGGAGAGGGTGCGTCTGCTCCCCTGTGCTCTCCTGGGCTTGGAAGACGCTCCAAGTAATTCCTGTGATGTAACCTCGTCCAGTGTTACAATGATGTATAAAGTTTTGTACATACGAGATTCAGAGCTTTTTAACTTTTAATATTTATTAATTTTGTTGGGTTCTTTTTTTTTTTTTTTTTTGAACTCTAACATAATGTAAAAAAAAAAAAATAAATAAAAAGGTCCACATCAGAATCTCTTTCTGTTGATTTATTTGGGGGATGGGCATGTGAGAGGCATGGAAATACGAGTGTGACCTGGTGTGGTGGTTGAAATGGTTTTCATAAAGCCACAACCTCTTTATTTTATTTCAACCCAGCCACTGCTCCTTATCAGCCAGAGTTTCACATAGCTATTTTGGGATGATTTCCCCCCACCTTAAATAAGACAGAGACTCAGCAAAGCACACAGGTGTATAAATTACAAGCAACCTACAGTGGCTTTTATAATATGCTGAGATATGCAGCTGCTCAGTTTCACTCTTGCAAGGCTTGTTTCCAGCTGTGGTCGGTAGTGGCTTCATGGGACAATATGGTTGTTCCCAGGATGCAGAATAATGTCAGGATCACCAGACCAGCCATGCCTGCTGCTGCAAAGGCCTGTGGACGTGGGATGGCCGGTGGTCTCCTGGGGATCCTCCTAGGATAAAACCCAGCAGGAGTTTTATCATGCTGCAGGTCACGCTCTCGTAGATTCGTGGTCCTGGAGGACATGATGCTGTGTTACAGGGTCATGGGGCTGAGGCTGACCCTGCTGGTGCCTTTTCCATTAGCTGCTTTCTGATGTGCCATGCCACCACCTCTCATGCTGCAGTACACTAAGTCAATTGGACTGATGATGGAAAGTACATCTCTGAAGCCCTGGGACATGGTGTTAGTGTCATACACCTGCTCTGTCTGTGCCTGCTACTGTTGGTGTCACAGGAAAAAACCTCTATATATGTACATATACACACACATAAATACATAGCTTAGCCATTGCAAAAATTATAAATAAAGATGTGTTACTGGTTCAGGCCAAGAAGAGCCCCTGAGCTTGCACTGACAACTCATGCTATAGTCAGGTAATAAAGAACTGTGAAAATGCTTTGGTAGCATCCCCTTTCTCCTGTGTGGCAGGGAGGAGCAATGCTGAACACCAGCTACTGTAGCTGCTCACAGGTAAGGTTTGAGCATGGGCTTTTAGGTAACCTCTAACGCAAGGTTCAGTGTTGCCTCAGTTGCCCCAGTTTGCAGATGATCTGCTCCATCCCTGAAGCAGAAGCATGATGCTGGGTGAAGGATGTCCTCCGTGCTTGGGATTGCTCGGTGGGTGCACTCTCACCCTATTGCTGGTAGCTGTGGATCCTTGATTGTGGCAGCCATGAGCAGGACAAGAATGGGTCTCTGGCTCAGGCTGTGTTCCTTGTGGCTGGACAGAGTGTATCCTTCTGGAGCTCAAGGGCATGCAGTAGTAGAGAGGTGCCAGCCGAGGTGCTTGATGAAGTCTGCTTGGGACTGTGGCAGGACACGATTAATGACAGACTTGGGGATCCAGCCCTTTGGGGGAGAAAACACACCAAATTTTGTCCCACTGGGTCAAAGAGTTGGATCACTCATCCCAGGGAGGAAGGTGCATTTTGCACACTGGGATTCATATCCCTTGCTGTCCCACCCCAAGCAATATGTTAGCACTTGCCTTCAGGTCCATGCTCAGGAGCCAGGTGAAGCGGGTATGACTGGGGTCCCCTGCCAGTGGCTGCAGAACTATGCAGCTCAGCTGGGACTCGGCCCTGCGGTGGGCAAAGGAGCAGGTAGTTAGGATGAACCCCAGGGAGAACAAAACAGGGCAAGAAGATCCAGAGCAAATGGGAGGTAGCTCTTGGCATGCCTCTCTTGCTGTGCCTGGTGCAAACATTCATGACTGCAGCAGTGGTCTCCTCCCTGTAGGGATACGGTACCCTATGGTGGTCATTTTTGGGGGAGCTTTACCTGATGCACCCTTCCTGTAGGGGCAGCTTCTCGATGTGGGTGGCAGTGCCCACCAGGTAGATGGCTGTCTCCTTCCTCCTGCGGTGCCTCACACTGACGAAATCCCGCTGGCCCACCAGGTTGCCTGGGCTGGGAGCAGTGACTTCGTGTGTCACCAGCGTGTCTGTCCCAATGCGCTGCAGCACCTACCAGAGCAAGGAGTGCCTGAAGGATTAGGCTTCTTGTGGCTACTCCTCTTGGGACATCCCTGGCACCCCCTTACCTGTGCCCAGGGGATGTTAAACCACCTCTGGGGCAGCATCATGGAGTGGTAGCATGAGCAGAAACAGCAGCAAGGTGGTGGCTTAATTAAATCCCAGTCCCTTGTGAATTATTAAGAGGGAAAGTGGGTGAGGTTTTTTTGCAGCCTTTTTCATCTGGTCTTGGACTCTAAGCTATTTCGTTTTTTGAAGGGACAGGGAAGTGGTAGTAATAAATAAGCGAGGCTGGGTAGCATCTGAGCCAGTCAGGTAAGCAAGGGGAGGCTTTCTGAGTCTGGCAGCTTGCTTAGCGATGCTGTGATTTGGCAGCTGAGTAATAAGGCAAATTCTCAAAAGAAGCCCCAAACAACACATAAGCTTCCTGGGGGTGCTCCCGCAGTGTGATATATTTGGTTTTGCCTCATTTTTTGAGCTGCTTCCTCTGAACATCTTCTTCCCTCACATTAAAGTCTGAGCAATGTCAGAGTCCCCCAGAGTGTAAAAACGTCTGTGACCAGGCACTGTGTGGAAAAAAGCTTGGAAACAACACGTTTCTCAGTGCCATGCCAGTAAAGCACGTCTTCTCTCCCTGGGCTGATATCCTGCTCTTGCAGGATGCAGGATTATCTTTAATCCTTCAGCAATCTTAAACCCCTCAATAAATATGATTTTTTTTTTTTATGCTAGCAACCCTGGTGATGCAAAGTGTCTGATGCCTGCCCATGATGGTATCACTCTGCCTGTGGTGCATCCCTCTTCACTTTACCTTCACCGCTCTGACGGCTGGGTTCCACTGGGGCATTTGTTCAATCCTCTCGAACAGCTCCTGGTGCAGCCGTGCCACTGGCATAGGCAGGACCACTTCAGCCCGAAACACCTTGCCCAGTCCAGGGAGGGCAGCGCTGGACATGGTGGCCCCGTTATCCTGGGAGACCAGAGAGCCTGCATCAACCCCAATGTCCTGGGAGGCACTGGCTATGTGCTGAAATGCCTCGCCAGTAAATCATCTCAGTCCCATTTTTAATCAGTCCTTGGCTTACAGGCGAAAGCTGTTATATGTAAATCATGCCACTATGATTGCCTTTTTTTTTTTTTTTAGCTCCTTTCTAGTCAAATTAAACAATTCAGCAAACACCTTAAAGAACGAACACTGTAAACAATAGCAAAGTTGCAATCTGTTGGGTTTTTCTGCAGAAATGCTCCTGGCTTTCCCTGGGAACATTAATATCTGAGTTCTCCTTTCAAGCTTTTTCTTACTGTCTATTTACTTTGCAGATTTGCTTGTGAACATTCTTAACAAAGGCTTGCTTGGAAACCCTCTTTGCTGCGCATGCTTTTGCACGACATGTCTCCTGCGCTCACAGTTTCCTTTCAAGCAGGAGGACTAAGAGGAGGAAATCTCCCCTCCCCAGACTCATTTCTCCTCCCGAGACCTTTTCTGGCACAAAGCAGCAAAGGCAAGTGATGGCCGGGCTTTACCAGCATCATTTCTGCCTGCCAGCTGGTGTGCTGCTGCAGGATGCTCAGAGCTTGCTGCAGGGCTGCTTCTGCCTGGGTGATGTAGGAGAGGTCCACCCTGGAGAACTGACTGGGGCTGGTGTCTCCAGCAGGCTCAGGGCAGGCTGCAGGAACAAGGCAGAGCAACGTGAAAAGCCCCCCCTCCCCACCAGCATTCCCTGGGCGTGTGACTCTGGGTTCAGAAGTGCAAATGGAGCTGGAACAGAGGGTTTTGCTGACCAAAAGTCTCAGCTCTTACCATGCAACTGGTCCCCTATTGGGCTGGAGTATGGCTTGATGCAGAAAACCTTGCTCTCAGGAGTACCCCTGGCATTCATTTGTGGTGTCTGTGCTGACTACTTGGAAAGGGTTTTGAATCTGCTTTCCAAATCAATTCCCAGTAACACTGTGGTACAAATTGCACGTTGCTGGGGTATTGTAAACATTGCATAGGAAGCCTTTGGACCAAGCTACATTTCAAAAAAGTCCAGATGAATTTGCCAGTTTTGAAGTCTTTAGGTAAGTGTTGAAACCAGAGACACAGCAGACACGCAACAAAACACTGAAAAGTGACTGCCACCTCTGCTAAATGCTTTGGCTGCCTGTACAGGGAGCCAGTGCAATTTACCTTCCCAGAATCTCAGGGTTTTCCCATTAACCCAGTTTGCCATCAGTACAGGAAATGTTTTTAAGCTACCAGAGAGCTGGATACCAGCCCAGCAGTGAGAAGACAATTAACTCTGTCCCCCACAATACTGTTCAATTCAGATGGAGAGAGATGCATTTTAATACACATCCCTCCATCATGTGTTGCAAGGATGCTGTGAGCAGGGCTAGGAAATTTACCCAAGCACCGAGGTGGAGCTTACCTGTCTCCTTCCCCATCAGCCTCTGAATATAAGAAGGAATTTTGGAAGACAGGTGATGGGACCCTCTTACCATCAGCCCTGTTGCATCCTTCTGTATTGCTGCAATGGCTGTTGTCTTCAACCCTAGGCAGAGAAATGTGGACTTTGTTGAGCATGAAGCATGCAAGGAAGACGCTGTGATTCTCCATGTCTCTGCTGGAAGCTCGTTTGGAGCTAAGAGCAAGACTACCCTATGCATGATACAATGTGGAATTAAAAATAGATGCATAGATGTGACCATATCCAAGGAAGTCTGTCCCAAGGGAACGCCCATCAGATGCAGACTTAGTATCTCCTTTAGGAATCTCTTTTCTGCCTGTGTTTCCTGAGGTTGGAGGGAAGCCAAGCAGTGCTTACCGGGCAGGTGGCGGAGGTGGTCATGGGCAATGCCACAGCACAGCTTGATGGTGGCCTGCAGCATGATGCAGGAGCAGGGCTGCTTCTGGGAGAATGCTGCATCCCAGCGCATCTTTATAGCTGGCCTGAAGGACGGCATCTTATAATAAGAACATGCTTCCAGATAACAACTGGGAATAAGGAGTACTCAAGGACAAGGCAAGTGAGAGGAGGGGACAGAGGGAAAGGGAACACTTCTTTCTGAATAAGCAGTCCCTGCTTTTTTTCTTTCCCTTTGCAGACAGGGCAGTTATGGATGAATGCATCTCCAAGGCACAGCTGAAATGGGACACTTTAATGGTCCCCAGTGCCACTTTATCAAGGGCTGTGGTGGCAAACCCAAGCTGGCGAAGGCAACTGGTGACACAGGGAGGAAAGGATGAGGTGGGATATGAGAGCAATATGGCTTTGCTCTCAGAGAGCGTGGAAGCTGCTGCTAAAGCCATGCTCATATAAAACGATGCTTCTTTCTATGGAAACTTCATAGAAGTTATGGTGGTAATCATTGCTAATCTAACTCCTCAAGTAACAGCTTGTTTTTCCATTTTCTACTTTACTCCATTTTCTTTGCCCCCTGCAGTGGGCAGCCGCAAACCCCCATTCCCTGGCAGCTCTGGGGCTGTCACAGTAGTGATGGGAACAGTTTGGTGAGTCTATACAGTATTGCATGTTGGTCTAATAAGTGTATTATCAGGAGTAGATTAGCAAGAGAGATGCCTGTGTAAGGCCTTTGGGCATGGCAGAATAAGAAGTGGTGGCAAATTACTCTTCACCACAGTGAAGAGTAATTGAGTAAGTAGGAAAAGCAGTGGCAGGAAACAACCATTTTCACACAAAGCTAATAGAATTAAATATAATTTGTTCTTCCTGAGTCATGGTGCTGGGTCCGCTCAGGTGAGTGCCCACTCCCAGGAGCAGCCACTTGCTGATGGGGTGACCCTTGCAGCCACTGGGCATCCCAGCAGCTGAGGAAGGCGGCAGCCCCTCCCAGTGCAGGGAGGTGGGCCAGGGCAGGAGCTTGTCCTTGTGTCACCCTTCATAGCCTTGTCCCACATGGAAGATGGTGACTATGGCTGTCCCACCAAATATGTTCTGTGCTGCTAATACCTTATTTCCCATAGCAAGCATCATATTGCTTCAATACTCCCACTATCAGCAGGGATGGAGGTGGTGGAACAGTTTCCTAGAAAACATTCAGGTTTTTTTTCCCCATGGGTTTTTTTTCTGCTGTGCCAGAGGGCTTTACCCCAGCCCTGCAGACTTGTTGGCTCGGCTCGGCTCAGCTCAGCTCAGCCAGTTCCCAGACCTGCCTGCCTCACTCACCAGCCCCAACCCTGGGCTTTTCCCTAGGCTTTTCCTGCAAGAATAACCTTATGGCACATCCACTGTTGCTTACACAGCTGTCCCCCATTGCAGCTTCACAGCTTTCTCCTTCCATTTCTGATTGCTGGGCAGATTGCAACTGCAACCCCTTAGTAGTGCTGCTCCTTGGATGCTCTGCTGCTCATTTGCAGTCTGCTTCATGGTCACTTCATATGCAGTGGCACCCAGATAACTGTCTCTGTGCATGTCCTGTGCTTGCAGGAAAGCACTGCAGTTATATCTGTGGGATGTACCTGGTCCAAAGCAGCTGCACGCTTTGCAGCAGGAGTGGGGGAGGTACATAGCAGCACAACTGCAGCCCTATGGAAGATTTGCTATTGTCAGAGCCCTCTGGTGCTGGGATTTACAATGCTGCTTTGGTGAGTTGCAAATCACTTTTCTGTTTTGTTTCTGTTTCATGGGGTCTGGGGAGTCACTGGGGCCCAGCAGCTAGGAAATACAATAGGGGTTTTGTAGGCTGCCTAGAAAGGAAAAAGCAGTGGCTGACAAGAGATTTGCCCCAATGCTTTAAAGCTCGACCTCCACTAGCTCCCAGGGAAAGCCAGTCCCTGCCAGTGGCCTGTGCTCTCACACACGTTACACTTACTTTTGTGCACACTTTCTCATGTTAGTTTTGTCTCTGCAGAAAGCTGTAATAGACAAGCAGATAATGTTTTATCACCTATTTGGTGAGTGGTGTCCATATGCTCTCCTGAGGGCTGTGCAAGGTGTCCTGGGAATAGAATAGTTTACAGGGGAAAAGAAAGCATCAAAAATTGTATGTGACTGTAAGCCTGGATGCCAGGGTAGGATGCCATTGCCACACAAGACCCCAACTGAAAGCGGCGAGGGGCTGCCATGGGTCAGTCCTGGTCCATTACCTGCTGATGCAAAGGTCCCACTACCTTGGGTGTAAGTTGTGGGACACCCTTGGATGCGGGGTGCTGTGTGCCCAGCACCTGCATTGCTGCAGCAGAACGGCTTTGGCCTGACACCTCCATCAGGTTTGGCTGCAGCCACTGGAGGTCACTGCCGATCTGCAGCTCCACATGCAAAGCCACTTTTGGAGAGGCAGGTAGCGGCCCTGCTCACAGGTGCTGGCCTTGGGCTGCTCTGCCTCTAACCCCCTGCAAAATCCCTGGGAGCTGGATGCTTGTCATGTGGGACATCTTACACCCACTAGGAGTAAGATCTGGCACCCCAACCCTTGCCAATTGCTCTGTGTCCCTTGCTTCTAGATGTAAGGATCCTTTGGGGATCCATCATTTCCAGTTGAGCAGCTCCGTGCAGGACCTCCTGGGAAGCATGCTGGCTCCAAAGCAAAGAGCACTGCCAAATGCAAAGCCCGTAACCCATTCAAAGGTAGAATTTGGGCAGCTGATTCTTCTCTCAGTGTTCTTGTCAAATAACCTCTAGTTAAGTTACGGAAAAGAGCAAGGGAAAAGGTCCTAAATAGCAGGTGGGTGCCTCCTGGCTTCAGCTGAGAAGCAAATGCTAAGGCTGAGAGGTTTTGGGTTGAAATAATCCCCCCAGACACCTGGTAGAGCAGTGTGGTTTTGGATGGGAATTAAGGCTTTTGCAGGTTCATAGGTGGCCACAGGGGTGGGGTGGTATATGCCATCAGAGGTTACAGCAACTCATGTGTGTGTAAAACATAGTCCTAGTCAGGCCAAATCCTGACTGTGAGACAAGAGAAGAGAGAAATAATGGGATGCTCCTGGTGAAAGGGTAAAGATGTGGGGCCAAGAGGGGCTAAGAGCAGCTATGAGCAGCTTGGCAAAGCTGAGCAATGCAAGAAGGGTGATACAGCTCCCTCCTCCCACAGTCACACAGGGATCCTCCTGTTCAGACCATAGGGCAAGTACCAGGGCAGTCACGCTCTGTGTCCTTGAGGCCTGCTCTGAGTGAGACTGTTCTGTAATCAGCAGGGCCTTGATGCAGGGGAGGCCTTGATTTTAAGTAAAGTCTCTGGTGACCTCCAGTAGTTTTGCAGAAGTCAGCACAGAGGACAAAGGCAGCATCTTTGGGATCTCATGGGAACCCTCTTGCAGAGCATCCCTAACGGTACTCTGGGAGTTTCTAGAAACAGAGATAGCCCTCATGTCACCATCTTGCAGCCCTGATGGGATGTTTAGCTATGCATCCCTGGGCAGCCTAAATACAGACCTAGAAAGCGGATCCCTGGGAAGCTTCGTCCATGCTGTTCTTGCTGAAATGCCTGTGCTAAGGGAGCTGCTCTCCACATTTTTTCTTTCCAATTGTGTGTCCAGAAAAGCTAAGTGTCAAACAGAGGAAATATAAAAACATATGCCATTTATTTCTGTGTGTAACCAAAGCACTTGCAATTACTGTCTTCAGTCTTCAGATGGAAAACCAAACCCATGATCACCCAATATAACATGAAGTAAT
>JAOEHY010041705.1:0-51509 GCA_025447955.1 Psilopsiagon aurifrons
CTGCCCATGGCAGGGGGGTTGGAACTGGATGATCTTAAGGTCCTTTCCAACCCTAACTATTCTATGATTCTATGAAGCTTCAGCCTTTCTTCATCTACATTTCATATTCTCTTGGAAATATACTTGTACCTTCCCTTGCACTCTTATGCCAGCCCTTCAGGAGGCCCCATCAACTTCTGCTGGATTACAGGTTTTCAATTTAGGTGACACAAACCATACAGGTAATTTCTTGGTGTAACTTAGGACCAATTTTTCTCCATTCAAAACTAGCTTCTTTTTTTTTTCTGCAGTTCAATGGATTCTTTTTTAAACAGATTTTAACAAAATAATCATATTTGATGGCTTAGATGTAGGATATATAAACTGCAATGTCAGAATAATCTCACTGACTATAGTTAGGTGTGTTCCCAAACCCAGTATTTCCCACTGCACTGTTACACCATAAAAACATACTCTTCAACACCAAGGTAAGGTTTGGCAAAACGATGTTTCCATCTTCCAGCAAGGCAAACAGTAAGCTTTTTCTTCAGAAGACAGCTAGCATCTGTTCAAGCAGCACTGACCTTTATCATAACATACAACTGCTCCACCAACGCATGTCCCAAAAGAAAAACAACAAGGCCAGTAGACAAGACCCTGTCGAAATCTCTTGATCTATTACTTGCCTTTGGTCTGTCCCCAAGAAATCCACTGCAGTTCGGGGCACCACATTTGCAGACTGTTTTTTCATTGCCCAGACAGTCAAGGTTGTAATTAAAAGTCAGCTCTGTCCCTGAGTGAGACAAGACAAACCCTTTCATTATGAAGGACAAGGTAATGAAGTTGATTAAAATGACTACAAACAAATACAGGTTTCATTAACTGTTTCCTTAACTGCTGATCTACTACCATGGGATTTCTCCCTCTCTATTGCTCACAAGCACTGACAACGATTAACTAGATGCCAGTTCAGCATGTCTTATGAAATTACATGTTAAAATAAACGGGTTTCACTTAACAAAACTGTGTGTCCGGTCTACACACATAGAGATTATATATAGCTAAGTATCTAACCAGCTAGATATAGCTACAGATAGAAGATACATGTTTGTGTGTACAGAAACCGAACATATATACTTTCAAGCAGCCTTGTTCATTCACTCCTTAAGCTTATCATCTTCATTGAAAAGGTGCGCAAGTACCATCCAAGATGTCCAAAACAAAACCTATGTTCTACAACACAAATTGGATGCAAGGATACTAACTAGAGTCTCTTTGGTGTTCCCTACGAAGCAAGCAACAGGAAGCAGCCATAGCACTCCCTAACAAGAAACATTAAAGTAAAAGGCAGATCACAAAGAATCTCTTCCATGTGCTGAGTTCTCTACAAAAATATTTGCACTGAACCAGTGAAACCATGACCATTCCCCTCATAACTGTGCAAAAGGTTTAACTTGGGGAATTAAACCAAACCCAACATGAGCTGATGTACCTGCAGGAATATCACACACAGCAAACAGGCCAACACGAGTGTCTCCATGTACTGTCCATTTGAGAGTTTCACAATTTGGTTGGCAGCTGTGATTCATAAACCGGGAATAGTTTCCTTTAGGGCCAGCATCAATAATCCGGTCCTGGAGATCAAACCAGCAACAGAATGAATGATTTTTCTCTTCACAAAGAAAAAATCCATTAATTATTTCAGTAGTTCCATTCAAACCAGACATGGTTTTGCTCCCCAGAAGCACAAAAGCAAACCAGTGGTACATGTTGTATTGAAAACTGTAGTGTCTCATGTGGCCTGGAATGTGACACTCCCAAAGCAATACTCATGCTCTAGCTCACATCTTCACAAAACCCATCGCAGCCACATGGCAGGATAAGTGTTCTTGTGAGCACCGTGGTGGAAATGCTAGAGAACTGCCTCCCCTCCAGAAAGCCTCAAAACTCAGACTCAGTCCATTTACCTTTCACTTTGCATTCACAAAGCTGTGATGCATTTACAAATACTGAATTTTGTGGTGTTTACCAAGTCACTCTGTGATCACCTGCAGAGATTACCACTTTCTCAACAGCTTTCTTTCCCCAGTAAGCCTAGTTCAAGCAAAATAAAGCTCCTGGTAAACTAAACAAAAATCCTATTCCCACATAAAATTACCTTTTAGTTTCTATCTCCACTAAACATATCAGACATTAACAAAGTAAAGTCATGAAATAGCCAGAACTGCATTTGTTTGAGGGGCTGATTAAGAAAGCTTTGCTTATTTATGAAATACTATTAAACTTTCCTTTTAACTGATTTTCATTAGAGTGCACACGTATGATTGTCAAGACTACATGCATGTAGCCTCTAATTGCACGTGCATGGGTATTTCTGTAAGACAGAACCATGATGAGCGTTTATGAGTCAAATACATGTTCAGTTCAGGTTTTTAATGCACTGATGTTGTATGTCAGTTTAGTGGATGGGTGAGAAACTTATGTGTTCAGAGAAACATGGCCTCATCATTCTGAGGTGATAACTCCTGTGCAGGAACTCCTCTGTTAGAGGACTAATGAGAACAGTAGCTGTGGAAACACAGAACAGGACAGTCTTGAGCAAAGAAAGGTGATTAGGAGTGAAGGAACATGCAGGACTGACAGGTAACTTTTGTTTTTCTCCTAAGTATCTGTTTGGTACTGAAGCAATAGAATATATATACACACACAATACCCTCCCCATATATATATATAATCTATATCCCTACTGTCCAGGCTCTCCACTTTCTTCCCCCTCGCAGGAACAAAATTCTCAGAGGCACGCACAGAAAACTACAGCTGTGGGATTAATGTGCTGTGTTAATTCATCTGCTGGATTAATTTGCTGCAGAATCAATTTGTGGAGTGCTGGCTGGCTGCTAATGCAGATAGTGCTTTCTGAACAGAGTATGCACAGAAGCACAAGCCTGGTTTTGCTACAGACAAAGGGACAGAGAGTTGTGAAAAAGATTAAATGCTCAGTATAGGACACGGCCTCACAACTATATTGCACACTACTCTCCAGTAAGGATTTCTGTTGTTGTTGTGCTATTAAAAGGATTACTAATAATTCATACAACTCTATGATCACTATTTCCCAAAGCATCATACTTTCTTTCAAGACGAGGCAGATAAATACATACTCTGTTGTACTTGCTCACAAGCTATAAAGCACAATTTACAGACCTTAGTATATACTTTATTACATTATGCAGTTAGAACTAATGAGATGCATTTTATATACATATATAAAATAAATAAACACATACGTATATATGTATATATTTATATATATATATAAAGAATGGAGCAAGCAGGCACAGAAGATACAACAGGAATATATGAAACTGTGAAACACCGAAAGGAGCAGAGCACTCTATCAAGGTGATCGATAGAAGGAAAAGGAATGAAAATAATGCTATAAATAAATACTGGAAGATCGTAAAATACTCTACCTTATCAATAGTAAGCATATAGAAGTGGGTGATATCATTTTCATGTGCATATTTGATTCTTGCCATACATTCCTCTTCATCAATCAGCTCACCAACATACTCATTCACAAACTCTCCCTGAAAGATACCAGGTATCACTAGTGAAGTATATACCAAACCCACAGATAACATCCCGAGTCCCCAGGTCCCTGCTCTTCAGGAACAATTCATACCTTTTTGATGTCCCTTTTGGCAACCAGACCCCAGCCTTTCCCATCGGTTTTGATGATCTTTGTCTCTGGGTACTGTCGCTTCGTAAAGCACTGGTTTTGGCACCGCTCTCCTGCTGGGCAAACTTGTGGATGGCATTCGTACATCAGCATCCGATTTAGGCACTCGGAATCGAAGCCACAAGGGTTTTCATCTGTGGGTTTGCAGTTGCACTTGGGAATCTCAGAAATATCAGCAGTATATATCTGCACTTTACCACAAGGTTTATTCACCTGAATAATACATTAAAATAGTTCAAACATCACTAAAAAACACTGAAATGTACTGCAAGAGTTATTACAGTGGTTACTGATTTATGCAATGCTGTTCCAATGGAAACACAATAAAAACACAATTGTTAGCACATCATTACCACCTCTGCTCCCCACCTCACCATCCAGCTCTTCCTCTCCAGTGCTGCCTTAGACCTTTGAGTGTCCAGTGTAAGTTCTTCAAACTTTACCTTAATATGCTTGTACGGTGGAGGTTTACGTTCACTTTCTTGGGTTTCTTTGGCTTCTCGCTGTAGCTTTATTTCTCGAAACCGAGCTTCGGCTTCTTGCAAAGCTAGAACAGATTGTTGTATCATCAGAAAAGGCTCATTCCCATGTGTGTTAAAGAATCACCCTTTTCTTCCGCATCCTATCAATCAACTTTCTTGCCAACAATGGTTCTGGAGTGTTAATGTTCTTAACATATATCAATTCTATTCTTTCTGCCTCCCAGTTACACTCATCATTTCCTTTCTGGAAAGTAAATATCATCAGAAATAATTCCAACTAGATGCTAGTCGGTTTACAAGCCATGAAAATAATGCTTTTATTCAAAGTCACTAATAGTGACTGCTGCCCAGGACACCAAAACCATTGTTTTAATCTGCTATTGGAAAACAAATGTACAAAACCAGGCCCAAGGCTATGTGAAAAGAAAGCAAAGCACGCGTATCACCAGATTGCTCTTGTTAACTTCAGCTATGTACCATTTTTGAAGACTTTTCCAATCCCTTTGATCCCCTGGTATCTACTCCCTCTGTCTCCCTCCATATAAGGGAACACCCGTGCTTGGTGTGTCCAGTAGTAATCCTTAGAACCAAAGAAAAACACAGGAAATTCTCCGATTTCATGCTTCATTTTCTGGATATTTGGGGGAACGTTTTTCGGATGGCAAACTTCTGCCGGCCACCATCTAGCATAGAAGTACAAATAAAACAATACAGCATTTTAGTCAAGCTCTTTCTGCAAGAGACTGTGTAACACAATCACCCTGAAACAGCAGCAACTGATTACTTTTTCCAAGATCCAAGAGGATTAAAATCCTTTCCTCCCTTCAGTAAGACAGATCTAAAGCAGGAAAGCCCAACATTCAAAACTGGGGGACTTTGCATGCCTGCTAGTTGAGCATACACATAAAGCTCCCTGCATCTGGTTAACAAAACCACCATCTTTAACAGGCCTGTAATCACTGTAATTGTCAAAGATCAAGAGACAGCTGATAATAGCTATTAATGCTTCCTAGGATAAGCCCCACCCACCTCTACCTCACTCAAATCTCAGTGAAGTGTGAAACACTGCCAACCTGAGTGACTTATCTCCGGGCCTGCAAGGTAGTAATTTAGCCAATGACAAGTTATACCAGATTAATTATTTGAAGAGATCTCTGAAACAAAAGGGGTTGAAGACTCATATACTGGGAGCAGGTGCCAGAAGACTACAAGCAGTCCTGTATGGGCAATGCTTTGGCTGAGAGCAACAGTACAACTTGAAGATTGCAAGGAGATGGGGTCTCTAGCTTAAGGAGGAATGAGAAATCTGTGTGCAGCAAAGCTGCCCTACAGAAACAACCAATTGTATGCTCCTTAACTAGACATGCCAGCGCTGTAAAACAAAATAAATCTGTTCATCAGACCTGTAATTTCCCAGTTTAACCCAAATAATATCCTGGAAATGGAGCTTCTTCCCTGCCCTGCAATCATTGCAGTACCAGCTCCCATCCGGCATTTCGATGTTTAAGCAGTCTGGGTGAAAGGCTGCAGGACACGACTCGCAGCACAACAAGCTTCCTCCTTTAGAGAGAGGGAAAAAAAAGGTTGCAAAACACAGAGACAAACGTAAAACCAGGTTTCAAGCAGTGCAATAGGTTCAGTTAGAAAATAAATGGTTAAACCATGCTGGCTTGCAACAAAGATGTAACCTTTAGTTATGTACAAAACCCAAAAGGTCTTTACTAATTTGAATGCCAGGCAGACTCGGATTAGTAATGCATACAAAATAACAAGCAAGCTAGCAATAAAAAAGCCAGAATACTGCACCACAAATTATAATTACTTTGTTTTACTTTAATGGCTAAAATATGCTTAACACAGTTTAATATATATTAATATTTCATTGTATGCAAAATGCTAACAACAGATTTTGTTACGCTTTCTTTCTTGGGGGAGAAAGAGGGAATGAGGTTGTTAGTTTGCTCCATGAATTATCAAGTGCAAAGTTAGCTGCAGCTTAAAAGCTGCTATGCTACATGTTAATTTGTTAACAAATCAGGTTAACTTCCACTGCCACAGTTTAATCAGCACCGTGCATTTTGTGGGGCTCAGTAAGCCATTGATTTATGGCAAGACATAAACCAAACCACCCTTAATTAGTGGCACTCCCAGCACCAACTAATGCTGACTCAATTTGCTGTCTGCTGCTAAACTAAAAGCAACTCTTCAATTATTTATGTTTTAATATTGCGTATTAGCAATAAAGAAACACAAAAAGCTTCAGTACATTGAACACGGGAGGAAAGAGTAAAGAAATACTACTCATTAAGTGTCTCTGGTAAAGAATTAAATTGGCTTTTGGTTACTGGACAAAGTCCAAGTGAAAACATTCCTTAATAAATTACATCTGCAAAAAAGGGCTACTCAACAATGTGAAGCAGCACAAACTGACCTGAAGCTATTTCAATACCTCACAGAACCCTAAAGAAAGAGATTGCTAATAATTCTCTATAAACAGATCAGTACAATAGCATTTAAACTGAAGAATAAATCGTTTTGCTGCTGCATTTGCGAAGGAGTTTTCCGTCAGTTTACCTTTTGAACACACAAAGCACCAGCTCACATTGACATGCGCGTGATGACTTTTTCCTTTCATGGCAGTGAAATGATTCGTACAAACAATGCTGTTGGAAGCGATGACTGCACATCCCGCAGCAATGCAAACGTCTCCAGCATGGTATGCAACAGGACAGCGAACACAACGCATCATCTTTCCTAGCAAAGCAGAACACTGCCATATTATTTTGGAACAAAACTGATTTCTCAGTTGAGCTAAAACACGGTAGTACTGCCTCAGGTAGGCTATATACACACACAAAAATACATCCATTATGCTTTCAGAGTTTGCACATTTGCATTTAGCAACAGTACTGAATTAATAACAGCTTTTAAAGAACCCTATACGGAGTTTAAAGCATTATGGTATTTAAATGTAAAGGTTTTAACCACGCACAGCAGGGTAGGCAAGCTTTCCTCATGCAATTCTGTCTACAGATGTTGCCCAAAGCTAAAAATATGCACAGACTCAAACGCCTCCACATCCAGCGAGCCCTGCTGCAGGATTTGCACATTCACAGGTCCTGCCCTCACTCGGCTCAGCCTGTCTCTCCTCATCATCCAGGCATTCCAGGTTGCATTCTCTTAACATGGTTAAATATAGCAAATAGGAAGCCAGTTAAATAAATAGAACACAAGGTAAATACTGACTAAAATGTATTCATTTATTATTTTTAAGGGAATTTGGAATCAATCAACAGTCCATGCCTGAAAACCTGCAGGGAGCAGCTATCAAACGAACAGCTTCCTTACCTTAACATACCACAAACAGACTTAATTCATCAGTCATCCAAATGTAAAATGAAACTACCTTTTGAAATCCGTGGATGTGAGGGGTTACTAACATGACAACTCAGGCAGCTGTGGAGAGGACATCGAAACCCCCTGTTCTCAAACACAGTGAGATGGAATTTTTTCACACAGGCTTCATGGTAGAATTTCCCGCAGTGAGATACGACACAGCGTTTCACATCTGCCTTTCTCTCCTTGCACACAAAACAGGTATGCACACCTAGTGGCAAAAGTAAGGAAAAGAATGTGACTGCTCTGTCACCCAAACGTGAATTTAAAATGCTTCGGTTTTGTTCTGCATGAGGGAGGGTTTTGTTTTTAAACAAACTCAAATTCTATTATTAGATGCAGCAACCCATTTAACTCTTCAGTGTTAAATACTCATCTGCTCAGATAAAGTCACAATGCAGACTCACTGCAGCTAGCATGTACACAATGCCCAAAGCCTCAACAACCTGCTTTTGCATTCTTATTTATAAGCCTCAGTACACAAGCAAGACTATTTTTTGCTATTTTTTCCTATCAAACCAATGAACCAGGATGATGGGTTGTCTGTGAGCCTGTGAAATTTGGAGTAGGTCCACAAACCAAGGACAAGCATCCTCTAATCTTCTCTCTGCACCACTTGGAACAGCTTTATTTTGAAGCAGCCTTGCTCCAGTAAGGTTTACTGCGTGTACTGAGAGGAGCTTATGAGCAAGAACGCAAATCTTTTGCATAAGTTTTATGATTAAGAACTTTCAAGCAGTTATTACAGGATTAAAAGCAGACAAAATTAATAGCAATAAAGTAGTCTTTTAATAGGAAAAGCAAAAGATTGGTATAGACACACAAAGGACTGGGAAAGGGCTTCAAACATTTCACCTGCTGCTTTTTTTTCCAAGGATTTCTTAAGTCTTTGTGACAGACTTTATAAATCTCATCTGTAATTGCACTCAGAGAGCAAATATTCTGCAGTTGTTAAGGCAATGGAATTCAGACCAAACCAGCCAAGCTGCAAGAGGCTCTCACTGAAAACACTGAGCGCTTTCTAAACCATGGCACACTCAGTGGTACCGTATGAAATCCCACCCTGTCGGGCACCAAAGGGTAAGTATGGTTTCTCCCAGGATACATACTCTGTACAGGAGGATTTCCTAGAACAACGTATGGGAAAACTACAAATATTTCTTTTAAGTTAATAGAAAGGGACAGACTTGCCTGATGTACATTCACTACATATGAATTTTCCTGCTGGTCTTCCAGAGAGCCCAAGGCAGCTCACATGAAAAGCTCGATAGCAAAGTCCTTCACACAGTAGGAGATCACCTGTTTTTTCACACAGCTTTTACAACACAAAGGCATTGAATGTTAAAGAAAAGTTCATATGTGGAAAAAAACTGTTTTCTTTATTCCTTTTCATATATTGTTCCTCAAAAGCTCTTTTCCCGTTGTTGAAATCAAGTAATGGAGTCATTAAGCTGCTAGAAATATCACTCATAGAACCATGGTTCATGAGTAAATACAAACTGACAGAAAAAAGGAAAAGAAACAAAGCTTTAAGAAATTTTCCTTGAGCATACGGATGCAGCTGAGGAGGGTTAAAAAGCTTCCTTGTTTCCCTTTTCCTTGGCGAAAGGAAATTAATCTAGGTGGCACAATGACACATCCATGTCTGAGCGGTTAGCAATGACACGAGCATAACTAAAAATGAACTGAACAACAATGTTGGCAGAATTTGAGGGTTTAGCCAACATTTAAAAATAGATATAACCTCATCATCGCTACAAGACATGAAAATACAGCTGCGTGCCCGGTCTCGTGGAAACAAATTTGATCTGTCCATTTGTATTGTGTTATCATTTCATAACCCAAGAACTCTTCAGAATAGTTTGAGAAAGTTTTTTGCTTTTGATTAACACGCCACACACATGCTGCTAGCAATGCAGGGCTGCAATCTCTGCTGCACACAGAAGCACAGGACCCAATGGGCTTTACTTCCTCCTCTTTATTAACAGATAAGTTAGCAGCTCTTCTCAGTCATTTAACTAGTTACCTGGCAACACTCACACACTTACTTTGAGGTACAAATTATGCTTATCTTAGAGATGTGGAAAGCCAAGCAGAAAGGAAAAGTCACTTACTGGAGGTCAAGGAAAAGAAATAATTAGGAATGAATTCCAATTACTGGCATGGCACCCTCATTGCCAACAGACATCTCAGACACACACGATAAACCTGTTTCTGGACTGACATTGTCATTTTCATATTTAAAAAGCCCTTTCCTAGGAAGCCTCAGGAGACATCCCTGCCCCAGCTGACATCTCTCACCTGACACACATATTCTTTTTTTGCTCCTGCTCCTCGCTCAGATTTTTTGGATGATATAGACACTTCAGTCTGAGTTTCATCAGCACTTTCATAGGGAGACTCTGAGCGCTCGTCTCCTTGGCCATCCGAGATCTGAAGATTAAACATACGTGTTAGAGAAAGCAGCCATGTAGGGTCAATTCTGTACAGAACATCAGCTGAAGGAAGCAAACACACTGCAACTCACACTACCAGATTCAGGCACACTCTTTGGGTTTTGTTTCCCCCACCTTTAGAAAAAGCCTGATTAAAACCAGAGTATGCATTTATAGAAGTCACAACTGTAACAACCATCCTCAGCACCTCAAAAGCAGCCAAAACAAAACACCAAAACCTTTTAATATGGCATTTTATTTATAGTCAGTTCTGTAATACAGTTAGCTGTTAGCCAGTAACACAGGGATATCTTCAAACCCCTTGATTAAAGTTGAATACGTGTTTGATGAGAGCAACAGTTAATCTTAAACAGAAACTTGGTAAACTTCAAGCCGCGTATGAAACTCTCTGACCCAAATATTCTCCAATAAAATGGGAACAGTATATAGAAGAGAGGAAGAAAGAAAAAAGTGGCTGCCTGAACATGCTTTAGGAGCATTATAGCCAACAATGAAATCAAAATACCATAAAAGATAGCCCTGTAATGGATAACTCTCAAATAAAAGATCTAGAGGCATTAAAGATGAAGGATTCTTGCAAAATACTCATGATTTACTTTAAAAATACCCCAAACAACCCAAGTAGCATATTTAAAAGAAACTACAGGTCAGTTTCCAGTTCAATAGAATTTAGGGAGGGGATGGACAACTGAGTCATTTGTCTTATTTCACATTACACCGGAAGATGCAGAATCTCATACTGCCCTCAGACGTTGCTCACTGAGTTGGGTTCTACCAAGCACATTCTCCAGGAGAGCACCACAATTTGGAATTGCAAAAGAAACCTGCCACTTCTCTTCAAGTTTGTTCTAATGGTTATTTGTTCACACAGACCATCAAAAATACTGCCTCCTGTCCCTTTTGAGTTACATGTTCCTCCTATGGAAGCATGCTGCAATGAAGCCTGTTTCAGTCCTTTTTAGTAAGTCAGAACCCTCTCATTTTCTCTCACAGGAACTTTTTTCAGCATCAACAGAATTTTGGTGGGTTTTCTCTAAACCTCAGCTGTACTTCAAAAAGGCTCTTGAAAAACCAGGCATGAGAACTGGAGCAACATCCCATTAGAAGGCTCCTAAGTACTAAATCCAAAGCAAACCAACTTGCTACTCTTCAGTGCATCTGTTCTGCTGCACAAGGATCTCCCTAATTCTTTTCAACACAGCCCTAAAAGTCCTTGTAGACTGCTGTGGAACTCAAGAGCTCATTTTGGCAATAGCTGTTTGTCAGGATACAGACACCCCGCTTTATATGAAGAATTTGCTCTGTTTTCAGACATATGATCTCATATTTATCAACAGTAGAATGCATTTTATCAAGAAGGGCCCAGCTTACAAAGTAATGGAGACAGCTATGCTCAATCCCCCTGTCAGCCAATCTCCTTTAATATGAACATTTATTAGAAGTGATTTATTTTGAAATCAGAGAGAAAAATGAAAACCCGAACCAGGCCTGGCATTAGTCTTCATAAAATCCCTTTGGAAACACTGGTTTTGAGTGATTACTTCTCACTGCTGCTGCCAGCAGACACGCATTCCTCCATTTAACATTTGCTTTCCTTGACCGTGCCTGAAAATACTTCGTGAATTATATCAGTAACAGTTGGTTGGGTTTTTTTTCCCCCCAGATTACTTGGAAGGGTGCAAATGCACTTTCTCTGTGCAAATGCACGCTACCAAAGCAACTCATACCTACACATCACTTATGAGTATTTCTACAGCTGCAGTGATTTGGAGGTTCTGCTTAACTGCTTTAGAAGCAGTTAAAAGAAACTGCATGTTAAGTCATTGCTTTGTTCAGGCACAGGGAAATCTCTGTCCCCTGGAAGGAGCTGTGAAACAGTAAACTGCAAACGCAACCTGAGTGTGTGGCCAGGAGCAGCCCGTTCTTGCTGGGAATGGCAGATGAAGAAAGGTTGCGTGGGAGTTCAGCAAAAACACAAACCCATTTTCCCTTACGGTTGAAGTAAACTTCCACACATGCTTATTTCTGTTGAAACAATTCCCACAGAAGCATTAATTAGTACGTCATTATGTTCCTGCTCCAACTAGCCAAAATTAGCCCTGGTTAGGAAAGAAAAAAACCAAAATGAAAACCAAAACCATAAACTAGGAGGTCTTGATCTGCATGGCTGTTCTACTTAAAGAAAAGAAGCAGCTTTACTATAAAAAAAGGGCTCTGCGGTAAACTAAACTGTCTTATGTTAATTTGACACTATGGTTATCTCCCATCTTTCCCCCACAGCACAAAGTACATGTAAAACCCCAAGAAAACCCATTTTTCTGGCATTTAAGGCAGCACACCTTAGGAGTTAAGAGAGCCTTCTTTCTAGCAGCAGAAGCTACATAGTCTTGCCCTTGGGGGAAACACTCCTCTTCCCCCAGCTCACTACTTTTGAGGGCAGAGCAGATAAACAGAACATACCCAGTGACAAATACAGTCACAAGAGAATGAGGTTTGTTTCAAAGCAATGGGTCCCTAGCTTTGCTTTCCTTTAGACCCTTGTAAAATGTTCAAAAGAAGGATGCAGACCTCTATATGGTAAGGTAACCCCCTATGGCAGAGGACAGTTCTTCAGAACTCCCCTAGACAAAGGTCACAAAAGCCCAGCCATTTGTGAACCATAGCTAGACAGCCCTTTTCCTACAGAACTGAGATTTCACTGCCTCAGAATGAATGCACCAGCACTTCATTTAAATTTAATGGTTACCAAGCCAAAAGGGAGCAGTGCTAGCAAGACTCAAACTCTGCACCATAATGCACCACAAATGCAACCACAAAAGCCAAATTCCAGCAGCCCATTCAAGACAAAACTTGGCAATTTACACCTGCCTATAGATTAATGTTGGATTTCAAGCACGAATACCAACACATATAGCATGAACAAAATACCTTTAGTTTATCAACTGTATGGCTACCAGACTGAGAGTGCATTTCAAGATCTCTCCTTTGTGGCTGTCCTGAGCCTCACATACTTCACAAACTGAATGCTTTATTAACTACCAGTTTTGCACTACACAGACAAGCCTGGATACCTGCTTATGGCAGTCACAACTCCTAAGAACCAATACATTCACAAGAAGATCAGTGATGTACTTCCTGATGCAGGCTGTGGCTGCTGCAGAACACATCTCCGCCCCCTGCTACCATGATCAAAGGTTTAGCCAACACATCCAACAGCCACGTTACATGTAAGTCATGTACACAGCTCACATTCACTCCACCACCACCTGAGTTATCATATTGCTAATTTTAGGGGGCTAATTAAGGTGGAGATCAGCAGATTCCCTGTTATAAGAGAGGGAAGCACTTCTTCAGGATAATTCAGAGTTTGACCCTTGTCTTATGTCCTGCAGAAGGTGAAACACTCCCTACCAACTATCTCGCTTTACAAATAACCCCTATTCTATATAAACATCTTCCGGGAAAGCTCTTTCTATGAAGAGAGCCAGAATTCAAGACCTCAGCTCAAGTTATCCCAGAATAGATGATGGAAATACCAGGGAAATAAAATGGGCATCTGTCCCTTCAGGCCTGTGTAGAAGAGGCGGAGGAAACCTTCATCTAACGTTCCTCATTAAGGAATTAAAACCTAGTGACAGGTAGAGAAGGAGATGTTGGGGAAAACTGTATTTGTCCCCAAGCAAATGGCAACGGCACCAAAAAATTTTGGTTCACCAAGGGGACAGCTGAGGTTTGCAACAAAAAGGCCTTTAGATTGAAACAGTCGTTAGATGATGATGATTTACAAGATGATTGCTGGACATCCATTCACACTGATGTGAAACACAGCCATATCTAAAACTAAACATAATGCTTTTGTGGTTTAACACAACTTTCCATAGTAGTTCACATACAAGCACCCAAATCACTGCATTAAGTGAAAATCAGCACAGGTTTTGGGGGCTTTTTTCCTTGTTAACTTACAAATGTAAATCTTTCCCTTGTGATCATGCCAGAGCATGTCTTTTCCTTACTTTTGTAACATAATCTCCTTAGCAAAGCAAATTGCGTGTAATTAACTGTTCTGATAGTCAGGCCAAGATTCAAAGTAATCAAACATTTAGATTAGTGGCAAAACCTGTTAATTAGCAATTGGGAGCGATTGCCGGTTTGCTATTGCATTCTGGTTTGTATTTTGAGTCATTTCTTATTTCTCAGAAAGGCCAAATATTATTTTTAAGAGTGTAAATTTAGGGGGAAAAAAAAGGCGAGACTGTTCACTTCGGATCTATAGCAAGTGCTAAGGTTCTGCAATGAAACTGTACCCCAATTCTATAATCACCTCCACTACTGGCAATTATTGATGCTGCAACACAGAAGAGCCCTTCATTCTGCGGAAGTCAGCATCGTTGCAAGCACCATCAAACTTCACATTCTGCACATCAGTCAGGCTTTCCTTCCCATTTCCCTCAATTACTGAACATCAACACAGCTTGGCGAGGACGTGCCTGCAGAGGCTCTTGCACAGCTCCGCATGAGCACTGAGCAAACGGGTGGCATTTCAGAAATCAAACGCGGCTCTTTCAACTGGAAACTGCGCCTCTGCATACATAAGCGAGGGAAAGGGGGAAACTGGCATAAAAAGCAAACCATGAGCTCTGCCCTTCCTTTGGGCTGAATTCACTTCAGGGCTCAGTGAGGTTCAGAATACCAGAAGCAACAAATTAACCGCCAGGCTCCCAAGGCAAATGCTTCCTTTCCCTTGTGCATCAGTCAATCACTACTCACACACCTAAGACTCATAGGGAACACGTAAGGACACATTACTGCATTTTTCAGAGTTCTTTATAGCTTTCTCATTGGAATAATACTTCTACTGAGTCAATCTGGGACAACATGTTGGCATCTCCGTAAATTCTCTGGGTTTACTATTATAGTTTTACCCATGGATACAAATCTATCATTAGTTTAAGAATTGGGCCTACTCATCTCAAGGTATTTTGATCACACCTCTCATACCACTACAACTTCCTTTTTGGCGATAGTTACTCAGACCCACAATGGTACAGGAATCAGCACATCAAGACTCTCTATCCCCAAAGTATTTTTAATCTTCTCTTGAACTATATTCTGAAATTCCCTGTTCACATTAACCAAAGTGTTTAATGGATTCTTTTCAGACAAACATCGACCTATTTTTAGATAGACTATGTAAGAATGCTCATAAAAGCATTAATTCTTAACTGAATGAAGATGCTCTTGCAACTGAATACTGGGCAACTGCTTAACTACTAAATAAAGGATGAGATTCACTCATTTATGCTGCATCCTGAACTGCTTTTCCTCATTCTGTGCAAATGTGCACAAAAAAGCAAGGACTGCTTGTGGAATACTGGAGTTCCCTTCCCATGACTGCACTGACTAAATAGGAATATGCTTTTGATGTAGGCTGCTGGGCTGGCTAAGCAAAGAGGAGGAAATGTGTGCAACTGCACATTTAAAAGAAGACTTAAGACACTAGTGAATTAAATGGAATTAAACTGAGACAGGTATGTGCATCTTGTGAGTTTGTGTGTTTATAGTCTTGGATTTGGGCTTTTGGCTGAAGCTTTCTAAAAGGATTAAGGGGGAGGGGGGCAGAAGATTATGTGACTGAAGCACTGTGTACAAAAACACTTCTCAAATGCTTTTCCTACTGCAAGACTTCCCTCAGCTGCAACATGGAGCTTCAGTTCACTGCACAGTTCACTGCACCACTGGTTAAAGCGTTCAAAGGTGAAAGCATAAGCACTAGCACAGGGGAATGTTTCTCAGACCATTCAGTACATCTAAATGTTGAGTTCAAGCCTACAATTTTTTAAGCATTTCTTTTGCAACCAGGTACCTGATTCTGGCCACACACCTCAGCAGGAATGTGAGCCAGTTCTTCATCGCCCCTGGCTTAAAAACAGAGGGGGAAAAAAAAGGTGGGATACAAGCTGGTATGCATGCTCAGCCTGCATATTTCCAGGATCACGTGGGTGAACTGTGCAAATGGCATCGTTAGTTCCACATCTGGATGGCTGAGATTTCACTTTAAAAAGAAAAAAAGAGGCAGGTGCTGACGTATTTTCATTGCATCCAGTCAAAGTGATGCGTGAGGCAAGGGAGGGTAGCCTAGGACTTGAAAATTCAAACGATTCTGTGTTTCAAAGAGGCAGGTGAGGATGAAGTGAAACACCGATGGGGACCTTTGCTCCATCCTCTCACCTACCCGAGGAAAACATGCTTTGTTTTTCCATTTCAAATTTTCTACTTCCTTTCAGACAGCTCCAAAATCCAATAGTAAATGCCAGTGACAGCAAAACCATTACACTGTCATTGCATGGAAGAAGAGGTTCAAAAACTCTAGGTCTGAAAATAAAACAACTGAGAATTTCAGTATTTAACATACTAAGAACATAAAAATGCAACTGTTCTGCTTGTCAAGACTGGCCCTCAATTAGCTGTTGATCTGGTTATTAAACATGCTTTTTGTGTTAGGTTTAGGATTAAGTCTTCATTTCTAAAAGATGATCTCTAAAAGCATCTTTGATGGCTCAGTGTTACTCTGTGCGTTGAGAAGGGGTGGTGGTTGTGTGGTTTTCTCCCTTCCCTGGAAGTAGCTCCTGGCTAAAGGATGTTCTAAAGGACTAGAGCATCAGTATTTGTTAAGGCAAAAACTCATGCCTCATGGAGCAGAAGCAAGTTTCAACTACTACTCACTGTGTGTTAGCAATTGCAAATTGAACAACATTCACTCTTCTTCCCAGCTTCGCTGGGACTTCTCTCCTAGATCCCATTGAGACAAGCTTTCTCTGCCCAGCGTTTGAAGGTTTGAAACAAAACTGGGAATTCTGAGTGAAGAAGTTGCTAACATTTATGCACCTATGGTACACACACACTGGAATGGGCTTCACCAGTTACTACTCCATCAGGCACACACCTTTTGAGACTTTTCCAGATACCAATTTTCATTAAAAACTGGTGATTCTTCCTCAGGAAACTCACTTTATTAACTCAGTGTTATAAAAACACTCCTTACATTACTCATGTATCCTCACTCAACAGCACTTCTTAACTATTAAGAATACAAAGTTTGATCTTAGTCATATTCAAGATGACAGTGTTCTTCTGTCACATTGTGCTTAAGCAGTTATAAAAGCAACTAAAGGGCAAAATTTTCCAGAGCCAAAAAAGTTAACTCTTCCTCTTCCCCGTTTTACTTGAGCATCTCTTGGTTTATAATCCTGGCTGTAGAAGACCAAATGGAAACAAAAACCACTACTTGTATTTACTTTAAAGGTAGGGGTATATAAAAGGAAAACAAAGCATGGCAGAAAATTACTGCCTACCAAAGAAAAAAGTGGAAGGAAAGTCACCTCCACAGCAGGATCCACCAAAGAAAGGGCCCACAAAGAGTGACCTGCCCCTCTTTTCGAGCTGTCAGACACTCACCGGGTTAAGTGGCATCCTCTTTCAGGTCATCTGCTATCTTTAACAGATACACTGCATCTTTCTAAAAGCATTTCAAGAAGCATGTTTCCATGACTTCTAAATGCCGTTGGCTATTAAGCTCCACTTTACTTTAAACTAAGGACACTGCTACAGGCTCACACTTCCAGACATGACTTTAGAGTCAGTGACTGCTGCACCACAATCATCCAGGAGGAAGTGGTCTGGTCAAGAGCCTTCTCTAGAGAGGCTGGAGTATGCATGTTCTGATAAGCAAACTCTTTAGTCTTTCCAAAGACAAACCCCAACTGCCTTTTTTTTCCTCATTAACAACATCTCGGTGGCTACAGGGTTGGGTTTATTTTAATCTAAGCACAACTTAAAGGAGTGTAAGTCAACAAGCAACATACAAACACCAGGTCAGACTGTATTCAAAAGACAATCTATCGTGCAACCACACGGAGACAGAAAAACTGACAGAGCCAATTGAGTTACAGTTAACATTTCCTTTATTTCAGTATAAGAATTCCTGAACTGAATGAAGAATGGTATTTTGGCCCATACTGCTAGACTAGATAAATCCTTTAAGTATGCAGTGCCACAAGTGTACACAGTACTGTAAGAGCAAAAAAGACGGCCTGGGACAAGTTTCATTTTTATTATTAGCAGGAGTTAGACGTTTCAGGTAAGGATATTATGCATTTCTGAATTTGCCTGGAAAGTTAATTCAAACTATGAGAACATTTTAAAACACGACAAAATTGCCTACAGATACTCATGATACTTAGGTGGGGGATGCGGAATAAAAACCTACATCATGTAAACATTCAGCAAACAGATTCTCTGCACTCTGAAGCCTAAGTAATACATAAGGTGAAGATAATTACATAAAGAAACTTAATTTTCTACACAGAAGGTGCTGCCAAAGAACAAAAAGTCATGCCTAGAACTTCTTTCCATGTGAAAGTAGAAGCACAGTAACCAAACCGTATGACCTGGTGGGTGATGTAGGTAATTTCAATTGTTAGAGGCTTTAGCAGAGGTTTAGCAAGAAACAAGTCCAATATCCTGCAGTGTTCCACAAAAATGTACCCCTGACTGCTCATTGGTGCTTTGAAACAGGGAAGAAAACCAAAAAACATCTATAGGCATACAGAAACAAACACAGGAAACAGCTGTCTGCTAAGTCAGAGGGTTTAAGGTGGCACTGTATATATCAAATTATCCTTAAGTATTGTTTTGAAGAGAAAATTACCCTCCCAGGGAGCTAGGATGGAACCTAGAAGCACACTGATTGTGTTTAACAACCTCCAACATTAGCTTCAGCTCTATTTGCTGTAGGCCAGTACTTTGTTTGGAATAACGTTAATTCCTTTCTTCCTTCCTGTTTTAGGATCTCAAAGACAGTTATTTTAACCTTCAGTAAGCATACCTAAAATGGTTTACTTGTGTACTGTAGGACAACTAAACTTCAGCGTCAATAAATGGAGCTGACATACTTTTCAATTGCAAGCTGTACATGTCTCATGACTGCCTTCTCAATCAAGTATCTTACCTTTTAAGAATGGTATGTGTTTTCTCCATTGCGCATACATGCTAATACCCATCAAATAATGCAATAAACCAGACCTGCCTCAAATCAGTAATAAGAAAAAAAACCCTACTGTTCAATACGCAGAAAAAGAGCAAAACTTAAGGTTTACATTATTGTAACTTGCATTATCGGGCCTTGGAAACACAAGAAGTTGTAGTTAGAACCAGCAACTGAGCTTGCTTTGACACTGGATGTTACAGAAAGAATTCCCCCTAGGGAAGATATGAGGAACTCCCAGTAAAAGCACCACCATCAAAACCTCTTTAAAGGTTTCTTTAAACTGCCATCTGCTGGTCAGCTCATACTTCATGAGGATACGATGAACGACAGGCTAGCTAAGAATTGAGTGTTTCATGGTCTTTATTTTGTCCTCTCTCACAAAAATGTTACCATTTCTTTGACAAAGATCAGAAGTAGTATCTAGAGACTGCAGGATACCATGACACTTATCTGCTGTCAACAAATCCATCCAACCTAAATGAAGCCAGCCAAAACCCACAAAAATAGATTGAAAAGCTAAAGCAGATATATTCCATGCAAACCCACAAAGCATGCCAATAATCCAGCAGTAATGGTAATGCAAAGCCTTTTTTATTTAGTAAAAAAATACTGGTTACACTCTCTAAGGGCACCTACTACATTACTGGGGGGTAGAGGGCTGAGGTAAAAAAAGAAACAAGAATACACCACTTGTATCTCTTCTCACAAATATCATGAGCTTTTGAATGGTTACACCATGTCTGACACAGGCAGTAAAAAACTACTCCGAGCTTTTGCAGACTCCAAAGTACTGAGCATCTTTCTCACATCTGACCTACCAGTTGCTCATTAAGAATTAGATTTTAAACAGAGTCATATTTGACATGAAGTACTGGAGGAAATGACTACTGGTATCAAGTGCCTAGAAGTAAAATGAAGTATTTTGTTTCAAGATTGCATGCAGGTATAAAATTTATTTATTCATGTATAATACCTTCTGTTTCTGCCCATCCATCTTACAACAACTTGCAAGCACAATTTTTGAAGGGAGTGAAAGTCTACCTTTCAATCTCTGATCTGTCTATAAATGTTTGATTGCTCTTAAGAACCCCACCCCATTTCTAGCCTCTGTAAATGACATACCCAAGGTAATTTATCAATTAAGAATCAGCCCTCAACTGATGTTGCGGTATCTCAAATAAACACTATTACAAAAATATCCCCAATAATAACGAAAAGCATCCAAAATAGTACTTTTTTAAAAGGTCAAGAAAGATCAATTGTTCCAAAAAGAAAAAAACTGAGCACACCCTTCTTACTGTACACAGCTTTCCTAACACCTAGTTGCAATGCACTGAGATTTAAGAGGTGTGCAGCAAGCAACAGTCCTTGGCAAATAACAGTCATATCCAGGCTCCATTCTGGAACCAGCTGTCCACAGATAGCACGGGGAGAAATTAAAGGAAAAAAAACAAAGGCCAGAATCCACTCAGTATTGCTTGTGGAGGTGTATGTGCTTCTGGAATACAGAGAACCTTTCCTGTCTTTGTTATGAGAGCACCTAACTCAACACTTAGAAATATAGCGAACACAGAAATATAAAAGTTAATCACCGAATGTATTTAATGTTGAGAAGAGTTACATCCTATTCCATTATCTGTGCAAAGCTTTCATCATTGCATGATTGTGTTTGGGTTTTAAACTCTTTCCCTTAACGCTCTGGAGAAGGTTCCTCTCTGGATGTACTCTTCCAGGGCACACACACATTTAGTCATTTAGACAAGTGCTAAGTAATAATAAAAAGGAGAAAAAAAAAAGTTTTTAAAGCTACACACACAACCCACAATTTATGTATTTCCTGTGTTTTTGTAGAATGGATCAATAGCAAGTTCAGAAACACATGCCTGACATTTCTGTTTTATTCAAAGGCAAAATATATCTAGTACCATAGGAAACAAACTGGGTTCAATCTTTACTAAGTACAAGTTGAGGTCAAGTGCAGCTGCTTTAGACCATCTAAGGATCTAGTCCACTAATCTACTCCTCGCCTGCACCCAGCCCTGCAAAAATCTCTGCTATTTGACAGGGTGTATTTTCTGTTACCTTGATTTGGATTGTTTTGATATTTTAAACCTCTGAAATCAATTAACTGATTTCCTACTCTGTGACCTCTGAGCAGTGTATCACCATGTTATTTTTCCTCACATCTTTTGCTATTTAGCAGTAGGTAAGTAAATTAAGAGCCAGGATTTAAAATTTCCACCTCAGCCTACATAACCATATCCTTTTTTACATGTGAACCATTAAGTCATAACCCCAAATCCTACAAAAATTGACATTTTGTCGAGAAAGACTTCCAAAGATATCATTTTAGAGACACACTATCTAGAAGAATCTTTCTCCTGAGATTATATTTGCAGATACATATTGAGAGCCAAAAAGGCATGTTTCTTAAACTGGTCTGGCTGAATAGATGGTCCCAAGTACAAACAGCAAATCCCAGCAGTAAAGCCAAACCAGCAGAAGCTGGTAGGCCAACAGATGGGAGTCTCTCTACTGAGAGAACAAAATGAGAACAAGTCTTTACTGCTGCTACGGACATTACTTCCCGAAGGACTTGGTTTGTACTGGGGTACAGGTGAGAGAATTCATTGGATTTTTTGGTTAGAATATTTTTCCTGCACATTAAGACACACAGCCATTAACATTCAACCTTTTTTCCCCCACCCAAAGGTAAACCATTTATTCAGTATTTATCCAATATTGTCTAGATATTTCAACTGCATTCACTATACTGTCTAAGCACCTCATGCGTTCCGTTAGGGAAGATGAAGGAGTCTCTAGCATAGCTGGAAGCCCTACTCCCTTGTTAGCAGGAAAGTATTTTCTCTACAGCTTTTGTAATACAAACTGCTTGGAGCTGTCTGTTGATGGATATTTTACTAAATCCTACCAACTACACTTGCGAATACACCTGCAGAACAGCATGCATACTTCACCCTCACGCTGCCACTCTTTCGCTGATTGGTTTTAATAGTGTAGATTACCTGGGGAATGGCTTAATGGATTGTATGAATACACCTCTGGTACATACATTTCATTTATTGTATGTCAATCGAGAAGAATTACAGTTCCAAATACGCAGAGCTAAGACTATGATTAGTAAGTATCAAAAAGATACATCCTTCACTGCCTGTTTAACTCTACTGGCGATGATGTTATCTGCATCAGAGAAATAGCGCTTAAACAACATGAAAACTAATTTGAGCTTAAAGGGGCTCTGCTCAGAAGACTGTCCAGTTCTAATCAGAGGATTAAGAAACTTGCTTCAATATAAAAGCTATGGCAACATGACAATATTGAGTTACATAATGTAACTAATGTAGTACACTTACATGAAGTCTGTAGAAGAAAATACAGAACACACTGGCATTTTACTTTGCCTCTAATAGAAGGTTACAATTCTAAAACCTTGTTGGTAAATACATTAAAAACCACAATAATATCTCCACGTCCCCAAATCAGATGTCTGTATTACAATAAATGAATTTGCAATGCACACGTTAACAGGTTTCACAGAGGCCAAAACTGTAACTTGTCTAGAGCACCAACGTTAGAGAATTCGCCTTTGATTTTTGTGTTTTTAAACAAGATTCACACCTGATCATTTCTGTAATTAAATGGCTGTGTGCAAACACCACTTTTTTTTTACCTCATTCTCAGTTAAGGAAGCTGAAGGAGATGAACTCTTGCTAAAAGCAAGAGTTGAAGATTCTGCTGCTGAAGCCCGATTTCGCTTCTTCAGAGGTTTACATGCATCAGACAGATTTTTCGTTGCTGTAAAATAATTTTGGTTTACAAAGTGAAGTTTGGAACTTTAAAACGTTATCTCCCTGAAGCCATTTAAAAATACTCCTTCAGATAAAGGAAGGAATGATTTAGGTAGGTCTTCCGGGAACCTACGTAGGGCTGAGAGAACATGAAGTAAATTTCTGAAACCTTGTGGTTTTGCTTGATTTTAAAAATAATGAGGTTTACATCAGTCAAATATGTACTGAAAATGGCTAACGAATGTTTTCCCCAAGCTCATTTCTATTAAAATATCTTGTGGCTTAGACCTCTTTAAAGCAGAGGTAACCGTTATCTCCTCAAACATCAGACGGCCTACAGGATCCCATCACAATCTGAGTACCATTAAAGCTTTGTTAAGTTATATATTGGAGCCAGGTACCAGACATTTCTATGGCATGTCCCCACTTCTACATTGCGCAGAACTTGTTGAAGCTTACTTGTCTTTGGCAAATCATTATAATACCTAAAGAGACATGCTCCCACAGAAGTTACTTTAAACTTGAGCATCATTAACAAGCCTAATTTTGGGTTTTGGTTCAAGGTTATTTAGAATTCCCCTCGTGCTCCACACTGCCTCCCATCAACCATCATTTAAAAGGACTAAAATGATATAGTAACTGATTATTACATTGATGGTCACTGCACTTGTTTTATTGGGCTAATGCACAATGATAGATTGGAGCAGTAGGATTTGCATCAGTGCTCGCCAAGATCACAGGGCAACAGCTTTTATTTGGTGCCATCAAATGGTGAACTTGTGAACTGCTGCTCTCAATCAGCAATACACAATTTCAGTCAAATATAATGTTGTAAAATGCTGGTAGTGGAGGAAGAGGGCACGTCCCCCCACCCCATCTGTGGCATCGTGGCTGCAACTGCTTATGGCATCAGCAAAATTCAGCTGTTGCCTCAGACAACTTGTTTAAGTTATTTAATTGAAAAAGTGACATTAAAACTTATTCTGACCACATTACCTGACTGGTTCTTTTGTGAAGAGGAGGTTTCTGTGACCTTAGAAGAGTTTGTTTTGGCTGTTTTGTCATTGCTTGTCTCCCTCTGTCACAAAAAAAAATACGAAAAAATAAAAAGACTCCTAATTTATGAGTGGTTGGATAAATCTGGCAATTACTTCTGGATTTATGCTATTCAAAAGAAAGTGTCTTTACAAATATCTGAATGGCAACGTAGTTAAGCTAGCCCCATTTAAGTGACTTTCAAAACTCATTTACAGCACAGGGTACAAACCCGTAAACAAATTAAAGAACACAATATTCCAGCAGCCCACTTATCCATCCCAAACTCAGCATAACAAAAGGGGAGCTCTAAATGAACAGAAAACAAGTAAATTATCCTTACTATTCTTTGCCTAAACTAGTCAAATTAAAACCTTCAATTATTTAAGGTAAGCTGCAGGATTAGTATATAAATTTGAGAATAAACCCTGTGCATTACTGTAAGTCTCAGAGAGGCTTGCTTTCAATTCCACAACTTATAGCAGTGCCATGGTTTAAATTACTATGGTTAAGATTGTTTCAGCATTTCCAAAAGAAAACCCTCTACTTTCGAGGGAGCATAAATTTGCTCCAGATGGAGAACTTATCATTAAAAGCTCAGGCCAAAAACCAGGGAAGGTTTTGTCAAAGCTTTTGTCAAAATCATGCTCTGTCCCTTACATATGCCACTGTGTTTTTCCTTTTTGTAGTTTATGAATTCATTCAAGTAGCAAGTCACCAAAATAATAGCCAAGAATGTCTACCCTGACAAATGCTCAATCAGTAAGAATAATACTACTGACCAGAAGGTTTTACATACTTTTTATAGTCTTTATCCGACATTCAGCTTTGCAAAAGATGTGCAGGCAAACGCCTCAAAGGCCAGAGAACTGGTTTCCTTTGTGAAAGTACATATGAATGGCTACTGTACTACAGATGTGCTACACTGTGCTTTTACTGGCTTTTCAGCAGATAACGTGCCCTACCACTAATGCCACCGGATGCTCCCAGCATCAGTTTTCTAAGATTACTGTTACACTTCAGTGTAAAAATGAAAGCGAACGTACAGTACAGTTCACTCTTAAATTTAAAGCATGCTTTAACGAACACCCATTTTGTTAATGTGCATTTTATGTACATCATGAAAGCATGGATGAGCGAATTAGTTTTTCAAGACTTCCATATGGGTACTTATGGCTTCGTTACTTTGTGAGAGAACATTCAGATTTTGTCAATGAGAACTAAGGACAAAAAGGAGAGGATGACTCTCATGCAAGAAGTAATGAGAACACATCATTAAAGTTCCTCCTATCCAAAATGACTGTGACAAAAGCCTGAAGGTAAACTGATAATAGCAGAAGGAAGGTGCATGGTTAGAGTTTGCTTTTTGAATCATTACATAGACATTTTCACTGTCATTCACTACACGTTACTAAGCAGCAGCACATACAGCTAGAAGTACTCTGGGCTGGCAAATGCAGGAAAGAGACTTAAGAGATAATTCACACAAGAAACCACACAGCAAAAATTCCACAATATGCAACCCTTCTGTGGGCAGAAGCACAAACACTGCTATACGAGTTTAGAGTTTCCAAATTACCTGATATTTGTACACACCAGATTCCTAGTAACTAGTTCTGATAAACGGATCAGATAGAGGACAACACTTTTTAAATGCACATTACTAAGCATTATTAGTGGTATGTATCTTCAGGAAATAATGAATCTCATTTGTTTTCCTGTTAATAGTCACATCTGTGCCGCAGCATCAAAGATATAACAACTTCCTCTGCATGACCTATACTGCAATCACCTTTCATTCTGCTCAGGATAATGTAGGCTAATTGTAGCGTATGAACACTGGTGGGATAGTAAAGAAGGAACTTTATGGGCAAGCAAATCAGGGACTTCAAAGCAGGAATTAATTGCAATAAGTAAACTCAATTATTCCATGGATCTAGCGTTTTATAGGGAATTCAAATCAATTAGAGAAGTTTAAAAAGGACCCAAAAAATTCTCCTAGGACATGAGATCAACATTCAACAACTAACCCGTTAGAGCAAGAAGTGCAAAAACTAGTTTTGGCCCTCCTTTCTGCAAAGGTAGCAACATTTCTGCAAGAATTATCTTTGTCCCTTGCTAATAAGTTCATTAACTCTGGGTATCTGAAGTTCTCTTTTTTTTTATACTGAACTCTAGACAAGTTGTCTGAATACCCACAGTATCAGCAGAGGTACTAGAATAACCAGCCTACCAACATTGATATACGTAACCTCCATGATTCATTCAAAAAATAAACTACCTTTCCTTATATTAGGTTGTTTCATTTAATCACAGTACTACTGAAGTCCTGAGATGAGGTCTGTGATACACTACAGTACGATATTGAAAACACTTGAGCTAAGCTTTACACAGAAGTAAAACCCACGAAGTTCAACCCATAGTCTACATGCATGACTAAATAAACCTGTGCTTAAGTCTCTACAGGATTTGGGCTGTATCCATATCCATAGTTTCAGTGATGTATGTACAGAAAATCCTCATCCTCACAAGTGAGCTAAAGGAAGGAGCCTGTGACTTGTGCAGTTACTGTAATATTTACTGCAGCTGTGTAAGTTACTAAATGGGTCAGCATGCCACCCTAAAATGTTCCATAGGCTTCCAGCTCTTGAAAAGCAGTTTTTCTGTTTTGCTTTGCTTGTTTTCCTCCTCCCCCACCCAAACTTGTCTAAATTAAGTACTGATTAAAGATATTTTTCTACATCACTGTATACATCCCTGAACTCCAATTCAGGAGGAAAGAAAAAGAACTACAAAGCATGACAACACAGAAAGGTCATGCCTCTGCACGTTCTTTCGGGAAACAGATTTAGACACACTCTTTTCACCACAGTATCAAGTGCAACTGTCATACCTCCATCCTCAAAACCAAAGGAAAAAAACCCATACCAATAACTCACATTTATCTCTGAATATTTACCAGAGTTTGGTTACTTTTATAACCCTGAAAGCGGAAATGCTGACAAACTTAACTACAGCAATGTGATTGGTGCTGCTATAAATCAACCCAAACAAACCAACAACATAATTACCTTCCGATTATTCTGTTTATCCATCCTGAGTCTTTTCCTAGGTGCTTCCTGAACTTCAAAATCTTCTGTAGGTTCCTTTGTCCTCTTTTTTTGTTTTCTTTTATTTCCATGTAAGTTACCTTGGGATGGGGGATGGGGGAAACTTACATGAAAAATAATCTAAAACCCACTTTCAAGTTATTTTGAACTGATCTAGTTATTTCAGTTACTTTTCTTTCAGTCATTATTTTTCAAACATGGTTAAACATTAACACAGCTTAATGACCTCCTAATGCTTAAGGTCTGGTTTCTGGTGCTGAAGGCTAGTTCTAGAACACATCCAAATCAACTGCTTCATACTCAAGCTATTTTAGAAAGAGAAGTCTACCTGTATAAGCACTAGTTTAAGATGTGAATAATACCGCCCAACATTTGTTTCATATTATCAGAGTGCACATGATTGATCTGTACAGCTTTTAACTCTCCTTCCACTTTGTAAGTGCCTTATCACTGAAATGATTTTTTAAGTCTCCTCCTTAAGTCTCCTTAAAGTTCTCCAAATGATGGAGATGAAGATACTGGTGACATCTATTAAGGGGCCTCTGGAAAAGACAAGATATCACCAACCATACAGATTAATTCTCTTTTCCTGGTATGGCGGTTCCAGACTCTAACAAGCTTACTTCTATTTCACAGGAGACTGTAAGATCCCCTTCCTTTGTGAACCAAAATCCTACAAACAGAATCACGTGGGTCATTTTAAACCAACGGACCTATTCACATAGCTAGATGATTGTTCACAGTAAAGTTCAAGCTGCTGCTAAATTACAAAAGATCAGTGACTAGCCTACATATCCCTTCCACAGGTTCAGCTATTATTTGCACTCACTCTACCTCAAAAAAGACAGATGAAGGTTTAGGAAGTGGTCTGTTCCATCAGGACGAAATGACATTATTACACTTTCCAGTACTCTATTTTATGAAGCTACAGAGCATTATTAGCATGAAGATTGCAAGCTCCAAGGGCACAAACATGTTAACTGAAAACTGCCCTACAGCTACAAGCATTCTATTCCAGTGGGAACAAATAGCTGTAAGTATAAAAAAATATAGCAACTTGAAAATATGGATAATTTTCAAATTAATGTTCTTATCTTAAACAATCTAGGACATATTCTATTATCAGACTCAATCCACAAAGCAGACTGAAATGGCTCCAGGAGAACCTGCTACTTACAAAAAGCCAGCAAAAGAAATCCCACAATATTCTTCCAAGTTTAAGATAAGAGGATCTGGGTAGGGAATGATTGAACTGACACGTTTTCATCTGCAGATAACTATAAATGTACACAATATATGTACTAGAAACACCTGGTACAGGTACAATTTCAATTACATTTCTTGCAATATGACACCGAGGAAGGTGAACAAAATTCAGCACTACAGTGTTTAGATATTTAATTTGGGATCCATTAAAATTCTAACGCCAAGGAAGACAACATCTGAGATAAAAATAAAGAGATTATGATACGTGGGTGATTACATAAAAAAATACACTCAAGAGCTACTTATAATGATGAACTATTTGCACACAACACAAATTTCAATTACTTCTGGATCTTGATCTCCTTTTAGGTGAGTCTTGAAACACTTTACGTTTGGCCTCTCCAATATTCTTCAATGATGAACCTTGAGAGATACAGAACGTGTTTTTTTTTTTTAAACTGATATCCAAATATTTAACACTTAAAATTTTAAGTTAAAAACTTTTCAATTTTCCACAAAATGATGTTATTTCACACACACACAGATAGTTAACAAAACTGACTGCCATTTTTATACAAGTTTTTCCAAGTCTCACAAACTTTCAAACACTCCCTCTCATTCTTGTCATTGCCCAAAGCAGCACCTGTTGGCTTATTTCTAATACTTCCATCGTAAGTCTTCTTACAGTGCTGTAAAGCTATTTAAATTTGAACAATGATGGCTAAATTTGATAAAGTTCATGCAAATGCCAAACTATCTTCCTCCCCCCTTCTCAAATAAGTGACTCCAAACCCCCTCCAATATTTTGCAATATAATTGAGACTGTTTATCAAACCCAAATGCTAGACAACAGCAACAGAGAAAGACAGAGAAAATAAAGAGTATTTACAATCTTGTACAATGTCCTACACACTTTGAGTAGCACAATCAAATGCCAAATGGATGAAAGTTTCAGAATAAAGTTAGGAATACTTCTTCCTGAGTTGATGGTGAGATGAGGTAACATACTTTAGATATATATGAAGAAAACGTATAGCACTGATTAAACTTTTTAAACCATTTCCTAAGTATTCTATGAAGAAAACCCCTCAAATTTTACTAGTAGCAACACTTCGTCTTCCCTTCCCACCATCCACTCGTAACTGGCAGTGGATGCAATGGCAGCTGCTTATGGGCAGAAGAAGAATGAGAAATCAGCAATCTCTAAACAGTAGGTTTACATATAACAACTTTTCAGAACAATGAGCAAGAAATGTAGACTTCATGGGTTGTGTTTATTGTAACCACTGGCATTCCTTTGCTATTGGCACAAACACCAAGAATTAAAACTGGAAAACAGTGAAAGCTGTTTTCCCTACAGGTCTCAAATATGTGCTTAGTTTAATGCCACTATGTATATCAAATTTAGTTAGAGTACACTAGCACAGTTTTACGTTTACCAGAGTCTTCTTCAGATTTGGGAGAGGTCACTATGGCAAACTTTGTGTTATAGCGAGCTTTCTGTTTTTCACTAAGCATGTTCCACTGCGATTCGAGTAATTCTTCAATCTCCTCACTTGAAGCATCTGGATGTTCAGCAACCACCTACACATGCAGAAATAGGGTTGTATTAAAACAAGGTGACCATTAAAAAGAATGGTGTACATCCACCTATTGCTTTGGAAAACTGGATGCAAACAAGTCATCTAACATTTATGCTGAGACAGAATCAGATTAAAACCTTCTGCATCCAGTTTTCCTTTGAATAACCACTTCTCTCTCTCTTTCTAAAAGCAAATAAATCTATAAGCATATGCAGATGTGTTAAGAATTTTAGAAGTATCTATTCGCCTTTTAACATTACAAAACTGGAATAAGTGTAAAATCTTGTCTTGCAGTCATCCAAAAAAAAAAAAATCGTATTATTTCTTGATGAAGTTTACATCTACACCACAAAAGACAAACAAGCAATACTGGAGTATATCTTTGCCTACAGAGACATCCATCAATTCACAGGAGAACTCATTAAACACAGAATTCATGCACCTATCTTAATAGAGATTTACATCCACTAGCATCTGATGTAACATTTTCCTATATTAGTTCATCATTTTATACTATGTACGTGAATTATAAGAACACAGAGAGTTGTGCATTTTTTCTTAATAATATGAGCATGACATATAGAAGCCATCAACATGGAACTTAAAAGAGAATTTCTAGAAATTTATTCAGCACAAACAAAAAATCAGTATTAAAACCAAAGAAAAATCCTTCCAAACTCATTCATTATTCCCATACTTCTACTTAAGGAAACCCTGATTTGAGTAATCATAGAACTCATAAAGCTCTAAGATTATATGATCTACAGAAATGAAACAGTAACTTCAGAACAACCCTTCTTATCTCATTATCCAGCATTCTCCAAAATCCTGTTACTGCAGTGATGCAACCAATATCCCAAAATCCAGACGCAAAGTAAAAACAAGGCAAACAAAGCCAAGTGTTCAAACAGTAACACCATTCAACAGAATCAAAATGCAAATTTTCAGTGATAAGTGAAATTATTAAAGCTAATTTCTTAGGGCTTACTGTCTTAAAATTGCATTTCCTGTTGTCAAACTGGATAAAAGTGTGACTGAAGCTTCTCCCAGGTTTAGAACAGTTGTAGCACTTCCCTTGCACTGGAATTATTCAGTGTCTAGTAGGGAAATTCATACTGCAATTTTCCCCTAATAAGAGTACAGAGAGTTCTCTTGCTTCTATTTGGTATAACCCATCTGCATAAAGCTTGGAGAATACAACCACCTTTGGAGACCTGTACTCAAAGCTTGATTAAAATCCAACAATGTCAAAAACTGACTGAGAGGCAAGAATGTAGGCAGCCCTGCAAGATACCCCTCCCACAAATCTCACTTCTTTAGGAGTTAGTGTCAGTTTTGACCATTGCGGCTAAGAGACTAGGTCATTGTGCTCAACTAGTGCTCAGTTATTTAATTCTCTAAGGATATACCACCAGCTTTGTGCACACAAATGAGAGATGGTTGAACACCACCTCTGGTCCCACTAAAATACAAATAAAACCAACTTTCAACTGAGTATGAAATGATGAGCAAAATACACTCAGGGTGAAGGGATTCTTGCAACGAAGGCCTTCAAGGAAAACGCTCATCAAACATCACCAAAGTCTTCATACAGTAATAGTCCATCCTGGTATACATACTGGAAATGATAGAATCACAGAATGGTTTGGGCTGGAAAGGAACTTAAGATCATCTAGTTCCAGACCCCCACCATAGGCAGGGATGCCTCACACTAAACCATGTCACCCAAGGCTCTGTCCAACCTTGAACACTGCCAGGGATGGAGCATTCACAACTTCCTTGGGCCACCCATTCCAGTGCCTCACCACCCTTACAGTAAAGAACTTCTTCCTTATATCCAATTAAACTTCCTCTGTTTAAGTTTGAACCCATTACCCCTTGGTCCTATCACTACAGTCCCTGATGAAGAGTCCCTCTCCAGCATCCTTTGGAATATTGGAAATACTGGAAATGATTTATCGAGTACCTTGATGCGCATGAAAGCAATGCACTTATTCCAGGTACTTATTTCTAAGTCTAACTATGCTACAGAACACATGGAAGATCTTTTCTTGGACATGGGAATTAGCATCACTACAGGTGTGGAAACCACGGTTAATTAGACAAGGCACGTCCTAGCTCATTAAGCAAAGTGTATTAGCTTCACTTATACTTGTCTTGATGCTCAACAGCTCCTTACACAAGCAGAAAACTGTAATCGTAACCCCTACTACTGATATTATTTTTTTATTTACCTCAAAACAGACTCAAGGCCCAAATCAACAAATTAATATAAACAATATCGCTGTCTGCCTCTCACTGAATGATACCTTCACCTCAAGTCAGACATTCCTTTCTGATGACTACTATGGTTATATTTCACAGGGGCAGTGCATAAGAATGCCAGTATTACAAAACAGACCTTTATGCCTTTGGTAACAGCACAAAATACTTTGGTATGCCACTATGACCATGAAAGTGCTCCAAGCTTTCAACACCTTCCCCAGCAAAACATGCCTCTTAAATCGTTAAACATTTTCCAGCAGTTCATCCAGTGTTCCAACGCCCATCATTCATTCCTAAAAATTCCAACTATTCCTCCCCCTCCTGTGCCCAGAAAATGTAACACAAAAACCAGTAATTAATAAAATCAAACTCATATAAGAATACTACCAAACAAAGCCATACTCCAAACAAGACACAGCAGAAACTGCTCTGCCTCTAATAGAGCTTGCAATTATTGGAGACCCCAAAAGAGAAGTCATCAGCCATTCCTTTCCATTCACTTCCGTACCTTCCCAAGCCTGGGGTCAGAAAGAGTCTTCTAGATCTATAATTCTCCTTTCTTCTAAGTTTCTACATGCAAATACTAAAGGAGCCATACACAAAACCCTCAGATGCCATCAATACAAACAGCTCAAAACCAGGTCTGGCTTTTAGATAACGTTTCCACTCCTCTACAGCATAAGAACATCTACAACAGCAACAAAAACAAAGTCTTGGATGGAAAGCAAACCATGCAAGTTGAACTAAATAAGCCTAATGGAAGGGGAAACTCCAAAGGCTAGTTAAGATATGTTCTCCAACTTTGATTGAAGGGACAAAACTGCCATTTTAAAAGCAACATGACAGGCTGAAGTTTACAAAGGTAACAAGTTCTGCGCAAGAAGCATGAATATCTAATATGGAATTTCCCTCTTTGCCAGTTAACTGCAAATCAAGAGAGAGGAACGACAAGTTCTGCTGCCCTGGTGGGTTACAGGGACTATTATCTGTGGTCACCTGGTACCCATAACTTTCACCAACTAGTTCTGTACAGACGTGCTTCTGCACCAATTAGAATGTATCACACAGTCCGCTGGATTTGGGTATTCATAACTGATCTTATTAAAAGGCATTTTAGGCAGAATGTCAGGATGATTTGTATGTATATTTTATATACCAAATATGCAGTACTTTGAAACTTGCTTCCTTCTACTTAACTCTAAGCAACATTAACCACTACCATCAGCAAGATTTTCAAGTTCAGACAAGTTTTTCAGTTTCCCATAATGACACTGAAGACAAAGCAATTCCTCAATGTCAAAGACTGCAATAATCTTAGCATTTTCCATCTATTAATTTGAGAATCACAGTATAACCGTAGTAGGGAGTCCAGCTTGATAAATGGCACAGAAAATAGAAATACCAACATCAGAGACTCAGCACGTCTCTTCTGCGGTAAAATGCTTGGCTAAGAGTCCATAAACCCAGCCATAATAATCTCATTTCTTCCAGAAAAGTAATTTCACGTCCCTCAATATGGCACAAGACTTCTTGCTACCTACATTAGAGGCCAAGGAAATTCCTCCTTGCCACTATATGAGAGGTTACTTATAGAAGGAGGTTACTTGTAGAAGAACTGGAAATAGAACTCAGGTCTCCCAAACATGAAATAGATGATTTACCCAGACAGCTTTTCATAATGAATATGTCAAAATCTGCATTTAATAGTCTGGCTACAAGCCTATTTCCTTCCTGGAGCCAGCAAACTGAATTGCCAATGCTTCTCTCAGTTTAAACCAAGCCATTAAAAGGTATGTGTAACATTTTCTTTCTCAATATTAGCTTAAGTTGCAATGATCTAAAAAGTTCCTAAGTTAAACCACAACTAGCTGACTTCCATTTAGCAGAATGTGTTTCTTCAATTTCTCCTTTATAATGTTTTTATCTAGTAATGCTTTCTGAGACAAATATCCTCTAACAAAGTTAACTATTCAGTAGCTGAAGAGTGTGAGAAGGTCACCACTGAATTTCTGGTCTTTCTGTGGCTATTACTGAATAGTACAAGAAGATAAGAACTCAGGTTTCTTTCAGTGCATGGAAATGTACTGCAATGGAAGAGGTTTTAAGGAATAAAAATGAGGGTCATGATTTTAAAGTAATGAGCTAGAACAGCAGTGCTGCTTTTATACTTCTGACCATCTTCCTAAGAAATGTTGATATTAAGGTATTTATACATTCTACCTTGTCTTCAAGTATAATCCTCTCGAGAGGACCTCATTTATGTCACATCAGACTGCACACTGACAGTGATTTTCACACGCTTTGGTAACTAGATTCTTTTGAAGCTCAGCAAAAGCTTCTAGGTACATAAATGGAGTTTGAGAAGCCTGAAGACAAGGGAACACACCAAAGGAATTGAGCCACATCTTCAGAAAGAATGTACAAGCTAACAACAAATAGATTGCTATAAACAGCACAACCTTTGTCATATTTGCCTAAGTGTATGTATGCATATCTATATATTTTACTTACATTAAAACTATCATAGCTAATACAAACAACTTATGGTTAAAGTACAGCGACATTATCCCTATCTTGTTTATATGCACATCTCCATTCCCTTCTTTCTCTGTCCCTGTTTAAAGATTCAATGCAGGCATATCTAGTCAAAGCTGAAGTATTATGGATTTTACAGTAGTAACTATTTTTTGTCAACTGAATTAAAGAAATTTCTTTAAATACAGAAATGAGAAAAGGCAATCAACAGCAATAATGGTGAAAAAAGACTAACCTCATCTCTGTGCTTCTGACAAAAGACCAAGAACTGAGATACTGCATCGCCCTTTCTGCTTCGCGGAGTAGATGCTGGAGTTTTCTTTCTATTGAGAGGGGAGCCTATCCCTCTTTTCGATTCTCCCTGTTCAGACGACTTTTGAGGAGTAGTATCCTTAGTCCCTGACTGAGTGCTTTCTTCCATATCATCAGTGGCTGACAATTTTGCTGTCCTTCTCCTCCTCTTGTTAGGGATGCCAGACTCCTTCATTGATTTCAGATTTTGAGTGGTTTCTTCACTCGAGTAAGACTCATCTACCTCCTCCAGGGGTTCCACAGCAATGCCAACTTCCTTTGCCACTCGAGGATTAAGATGAGGTCTGTCCCTAACATAGATGAAGGTGTACTTGGCCTTCCGTTCTTCCACTGTCATGCCTACTGCTTCACTTGCTTGCTTAACTCCCATCTCCCACTGTGGCCGCAGCTTCCCTGAAACAGGCTTTAACATCTGCAAGGTAAGATGGCAGTGTGAGAAATTTGCCCACTTCTGATTTAAAAATGCCAACAGTAACAGAAAACAATTCTAAGAGATGAAGTGTAATGTATAATCATCACTCAGACATTAAAATGGAACTGCATTCGACAGTACTGGTACCATGCATGAATCAATGACAAAGCAGAAGAGTACTGATTTTTAGCAAATAATAAAAAGGGGTAAACCATCCTATTCTTTACGTGCAGTATAAAACTACAGGCCTCTGTAAAACAAGCTGTCTTAAAAGCTCTCTGGAACATTTATTTATATCTGCATACATCTCTAACAGTAAAATACAAATCTCTAAATCTTGTATGACTTGGTCGCTTCTTACCTTTATTTTCTCTGCTTTAGTGAGGGCTTGTTTTGCACTTTCGTGGCATAATTGTTCAAACTGGTCCTTTTCTTTAAAGGGCACAAGGCTCTTCTCAAATATCCAGGCTCGCTCTGGGGCATCTCCAAAAAACTGGACATGATATTGACGAAAACTCTTCTTCTGTCCTGAAAATTTAAACCAAATGTATATTTAAGATAGAACATAGGTTGTTCTCTACATTCCAGACTTGAAGTCTTTTGTAAGCTGCTATAGTTGCCATGACAAAAGCACAGTACAACTGGTTAACCTTTCAAAACCCCACTTAACCGGCTTGATAGTCAAAGAGCTGTAATCTATGGAGTTGGATACAAAAGCCCAACAGTTTAATTCCAGAAAACAATATGCTTTGCTGAATTAACTGAAGGTTACAACTGCCTGTCAGTGCTTTCCATGCGTATTAACTTGTAAGTAGGCCTGGACGTTTCTGAAAATGCTACGTTTGAAAATGTTTTCAAAGCTTGGATAGCTGCTGCCCTCAGCCTCATCTCTGATTCACCTAAATTTTATGACATTCTTCAGCTGAGACACAAACTTCATCTAGTTTTAACATTAATCACAACTTCATCTTAACCAAGCTTTTAAGGAATCAAAGCAAGAAATGAAAAGGATTTGGGTGGTGAAGAGAGAGAAGGGAAAGTGGGAAGATAAGAGAACAATTCTGAAGCCTAGATAAGAAACGTTCATTTTTCTAGCATTGTAAAGAGGAATGCTGTCTCACTGTAGTAAGGCACAGGCATACAACCTTCTTTCTGTTAGCACTCTGTAGCTTGCATTCAAACATATGGCACTGGGGTTTTGCTAGATTGATCTCTGTAGTTTCTTAGGAAAATCTACCACAGAGATTCTTGATAATGAAGCATAAACCTTGCTCCTTTCAAGGGGCAGAGTAATTCAGTTAGGGACAAATAAACAACTTTATTTCTCTCAAAATAGTATTAGGTCTATTATGCCATAATGGACCTAATAATCCAATAAGTAAAATCACAGGGACTGCCTGATCAAAACTCTGAAAGACTGCTACATGAAAAATTTGATTGAGGAGTCTATAACAACCACTCCAACAATTGTATGAAAGCTTGAAAGCATTCAGGAAGCCATTTAGTTTACTACCAACATTCAGTCTAGCTATAATCCTAGAGATACTCATTCAATCTGTTCTTAAAAACCTCCTGTAGAATCACAGAATAGTTAGGGTTGGAAAGTATCATAAGATCATCCAGTTTCAACCCGCTGCCATAGGCAGGGACATCTCACACTAAACCACGTCACCCAAGGCTCTGTCCAACCTGGCCTTGAACACCACCAGAGATGGAGCATTCCCAGCTTCCTTGGGTAACCCATTCCAGTGCCTCACCACCCTTACAGTAAAGAACTTCCTCTCACACCATTTCTCCAGGCAATCAACACCAATGCATTGCTATTTTACCCCTTCCAAGTTCTTAATATGTAGTCTAAATATTCATTGCTACTAAGCTCTCTTCTTCCCAGAACAAGAAGAGTTTACGCCTTTTCTTCTTTGTATGTAACTTAAATTATTTAAGGCCAGTTACTGGGTTCTCCTTTAGCTCCTCCTTGTCAGATTAAACAGCCCCAAGCTCCTTCAGTCTGCCTGCTTAGATAAGATTCCTAGATGCCTATTCATGCTGTTCTCAGACCTTTCTGTTTGGTCCATGTTTCTTTAAATTCGATGGCCCAAACAGAAAGAAAAAAACTAATACTCCCACTGAGACCATGCTACCACTGGAAAAGCAAAGGATATAATTCATGCTTTTTATAAGCAGCACTATTAATTTATGTCAGTGGGATTTTGGTCTTTCTGCAGAGAAAACTACAATGGATCAGGATCAGTACAGCTGATTCCTCTCTGCGAAAATGCAGCTTTCCACTCATTTGCCAGCTTGATCACCTACCACTATAAAAATCCAACTCCTATTCCTACTAAACCAAGGGGTTTCTTTTCCAGACTATACCTCCAAGGTGTCAGGATTATTCATATTTACAGTCCTGCAAGCTTACAGTTCCTTCACACTGGAAATCTGCAACTCCAACGCACATTCTAGATGCATTTCTAGTCCATTTTCCGAGTTATCAATACAACCCTTGAAAACTAGGGAAAAATCAAGCCACAAAAGCGCTGCTTTCCCACACTTGGAAATACATATTTCAAAGTTACTGAAATCTCTAGTGACAAGTAAATGCCCTACTCTGTTCATAACAACAGAAGTCGATACTTCTGCTTGTTCTAATAAAATACATGAAGTCATTGAGAAGCGTAAGTATCAAAGCAAAGTTATGCGCTCCTATTTTGGTTTGATATTCCTATTAACCTCTTGCTTTCCTTCTTAACCTGCAAATTTTCTGGATTCTGCTTTCAGGTTTTCTAAACTTTCCATACAGTTTGGCATAAACGTAGTAAAAAACAGCTTACAGTGCTCAGCTGTAGTTAAAACCAGTGAGGGATGCAAACCACAGCAAGATTTGCTGTAAATACAACACTAGCAAAAAGAAGGCTAAGGAATGCTCACTGGGGTAGGAGGCTGAGTGACAAAGGATACAGCCTGGGGGACCCCACACCTTCTCTGTCTCAGGGTTTTGCTTGTTTCTTAGACTGCAACATCTATCCCAAAGCCTTATGGGTTCTTAGTGCAGTGATAAGGGCTGCAGGACTGACACACTACCCACAGCATAGTTAAGAAAGGGAGCACTTCATCAGACTGGACAGCTCTAAGATTATGGACCAGGTTGGATGCTTCAGAAGATGTTGAAGGTGTTGGCCAATGCAGTTGTAAAGATGATCTCTATGATTTTTGGCAGATCACAGCCATTTGGGGAGACACCCAATGACTGGAAAAAGGTAAACACTCCAAACATTGTACCTATCTTCAAGAAAAACAGTAACAACCTGGGGAACCACAAGTCAGGTTGACTAGCTTACACTCAGTGACCACAAGATCATGTGGCCAATTCTTATAAGACCTATTCTCCTATATGTGCAAGAGCATGAAAGACAAAGATGTCTCGGAATAACCAGCACAGGCTCCCCAGTGGCAAACTGTACCTAATCAATTTGGCTCACATAGCACTAATACAAAAGGCAATGGACACCGACTGAAAGAAAGGAAATTTCAACTAGATAAAGGAACAAGTCTTCTTGCCATAATGGCTATCAGTCACTGGAACCAGTTGCCAAGAAAAGCTGTAAAGTCACAATCCCTGACGACATTAAATATTTGACTGGGCAAGCCTCTGAGCAACCTGCCCTCACTTGGAGACTCTAAGACCTGTAGAGGTCCTTTCCAAACTCTGTTACTTTATCATTCTACACCCAGCACAGAGACGCCTCAAAGGTTTCAGGTATCAGAACAGAGAAAGTTCCAAATGACATGAAGAAATCACACAGATTCCTATTCAAAAAGCTTGTTAACACTTGATAGTCCCCTCTATTTAGAATAAACTAATGCTGTCTGTAGGTAACAGCACTGATTTTACGAACCACAGAAAATCTAGCTGCCTGCGTTATGGACTGCTTGGGGTAATCATCAGGAGTATTAAATTCCCATTAGCTTTCAATATAATTTTTAGCCCGTAGCACTTCTCCAAACATCTCCATAAAAACAGTGGAAAGCACCATCAGACGGTTTTTTAAAAAGACTTCAGAGTTTCATAGATCACAATTTTGATACCTGCAGAGAATGTTCCCAGTTAAAAAAACACAGTAGGAAAAAAGCTCTGTCAGCTATATGCTCAAGAATAGCATTCACATGATTTTAACATTCCTCCTGATAACAAGGAGGTGATTCAGCTTCTGATGCAACTGAATAAAGAACAGAATTTTACCAAAACAATGGTTATGGATACCTAAAGAAATTGGAATGTTTGCAGCATCACTGACATACCTTTTAGTTTAGTGTAGGCGTGGAGAACAGGATCAGCAGAAACCATACATGGCCACCATGGAAAACCAGACACTTTTGACCACACGAGATCTCCTATATTGTACTTCAACAGATGGACTTTGTCTTCTTTGACGGTACTTTGAGTTGTATCTCTCTTAGCAGGAGCCTTAAAAGATAAAAAAAAAGAAAGAAAAAACTATCACCATGTATCACCATGTTTCTTCAGATGTGCACTGAACAGCACACAAAAATAACCAACAAATCACAGTTTGTATTCTGTTCAAACATAATATGTAAAAACAGAGTGGTAATGGAAGGAAGGAAATAAGAAACAGTTCACCAGAATAAAGAACTATCATGTCTGTTAGCAAACAATAATCCTATTTCATGTGCAATAAAAACCTAAGGAATAATTTCTGTTCTCTCATTTTGTTCCATTTATGGTTTCAGTTGGAAATATTGGCATGTAAGCTGTGGTTTGCCTTTATCTTTTGAATCACAGCTGAGAGACCATCAGGAAGGCTTACTTTAATCTCAAACACATTAACTGAACACTGAACGTAGAGGTGGGAGAGCCAACCTCCCTCTGTATTCAATATCATTAACCAAGTAAAGTGTAATACACACAAATGTGTTCTTACATGTAAAACCATAAAAAAATCTCAAACCAGAACAGACTGAAATACTGCCTTAACACCTAAATACAAACGCATAAATAACCCATTAACCCCCCCCGACACTCTGCGTCTTTCAGCTGTATTTTTACATACTGAAAACCATGACACGAACCCTTCCCCACACCCTTTAGCAAGGCTCTTTTCTGTTCCAGTCCTAGCAGCAAAAGTTTATAAGTGCTCAGCTGCTGCTCTGAAGCTATCTTAGCTATTGGAACACAATTACAGAACTACTTACACTTCAAGGGACAGACTTAACCACCAGGGAGTTTTGTACTCCCCTGCACATTTTTACTGCTTCAAAACAAAGTTCAGCAACACCGACATTTATTCACCAACTAAAACCATTTCACGAAGTTAGTTACATCTTGTCTTTTTAGCTTTGTCTTTTCTGTTTGATATAAACACTGAACACCTTTATCTAGGTAAAAACAAATTGTAGATGTAACAAAGCACAGGATGTGTCTCATTACAGGTAAGTTAAAAAAATAAGTTGTAATTTTTCTATTAGCAGATTTATGAGCAACGTGTTTCATCATTCATCTCGCCAGCAGTATCAGCTCAGCATACAGAGCTTCAGGCTTTCAGTGCATTTAATGTTAGACCTGGAGCAAAATTCTGCTTTCATTAATTAGAAGTGACAAGAGGAAAGAACGAACACTGGAAAGCTAGAATGTGAGTATTTGGAGCATTATGCTATATCAGAGTAGATCAGGTTACCTTGTACTTGATTTTAAATCCAGATAATACTACTATAAGTAGTTACACATCATTTTCCAAACACAAACAACAAAAATCTTTGCTGTGCTGCAGAACCATAGAGATTCTTCTTGCACTTCAAATACAGAGGTACGTTCAATCAAAACCCCTAAAGCTTAATGTACTCAGAAAGTCCTGTCCTTAAAGCTTTTACAGCTATGCCTTGTAAACACACATGATGCTATGTCATCTGATTGCTAGGGACAGTTACTCATCCAGTGATTCAGCTTTTCTGATGAATTCAGACTTGGCTCATGCGCCTGCAGCTAGAGCCATGTTCCCATGTCTCAAGGTTTTTTTGGCTCTCTAAGGATTCTGTAAGACTGTCAGAAAACCCCTCCTGCTGAGCTTGCCTCAAGTCCAGTACTCTCAATAGACCTCAAAGATTCCAAGCAGATGTGAAATATCAAACCCTCCTTCTAGCAGCTAAACATGACATGAAAAGTTACGCTTAAAAGCTGAAAATTAAGAAATACATACGCTGAGAAAAGATCTGCAAAAACATTAATCCCAACACTCAAACCGACTTCAGCATTTAAACTGAACAGGTGGGCTGAAAATGGTTTCCAATGAGTTCAGTTTCTCAAATGCAAAAGTCAGTGAGGATTCTGAGCCCCAGCTTTAATTTATGAGTCCTTGGGTTTTCAGAAAGTGCAGCTAAGCTGCAAAGATTTATGACTACAGTCTGAGAGGGAGCTGGCTGGAATAATGAAAAGGCTCTAGCAGTGATTCTTACTGCAGCACAGTCCAAGAAGGGTGGTGGCACAGGGCTGAATATCACATTTGAATGTATCTACAAGCACTTCACAAATGCGTGAAATGCCCACAACACTGATTTTATAGTTTTACTACAGTGGATAATGATAAAAAACTTGCAAATGACAGGCTGTGATAAAACCTGCAAGGTTTACCTATACCACACTTGCTGTATGTATGCTTTCTTAGGGGGATAAAATGTGGATTCTTTAAAAGAATGGCAAAGTACAGCACAGAATTCTACATGCAGAATTTTAAGAGCTCTTGCATGAAGTCATTTAAAAGCCTATAGGAAATATTACTATGAAGTCGCTCACTTTCATCTTCCTTTCCCACATCGCTCTGGTTCAGTTTGCTTTTCCTATTCTGGGAATTACCCTGGTCTATTTAACCAGCATGCCAAGAATGAACAGTGAGGTAAAATTCCTGGCAGGTACTTCTGAGACAAGCAACTGTAGGACTTCAACAGCCTCCTCAAAAACTTTTTACAAACTGCCAGCACTGCATTAAATGCTTAAGTGTTCAATTGTTTAAAACCATCAAAAAATGCTAGATATTGCTAGAAGGCAGTCATATGCACAGACTGTAACTTCCAAGTGTCCAAGCTGGTTTCATTTAAACTATTGATGGAACAGGAAGAAGGGAGTATTTCTAAACAGATTTGCAACCCAGTTTCCTGATGGCTTCTATGCTCTCCTATGATGAGAGCTGGAGCTTCTTCAGACACTCGGCCTCTGCAGCTTTTAAGAACAGGAAATCATCAAGTTACAAAGTGATACAGAAAAATGCGATTTGGCTTGCAGGTTTTTTTTCCTCCTGAAGAAGACAGGAATTACTTTTTAGTCAAATTCTGACTCCTAACAATATGTAGTCAGGCAGAACCGAGCATCTACTGTGCACTCGTGGAAGACGTAGAGCCAGGACTGGATGCGCACTTGTATCAGATGATCGGGAATACTTCCTCCTGCAGTAGCTGATCTATTCTTGCTGTGATAACACTTAAGCAAGCAAATTAAGATGGTTTACAGCGCAACTGTAAAGCAAGAGAAGCGCACACAAAATTGAACTATTTTAAAACAACTTCCCTTCAGTTTCTGGCTCTTTTGTGTCCTTTTACACCTTTTTACTTCTTGAAATTGTTCTAATTTCTAATTAGCTCTCCTACCCATACATATCAACAAACTCAAGTTCTGTGCTGCAGAGGAGCACAAAACAGTCTTTGCTTGCTTTCATTGCTAAGTAAGTCTTGACTGCTCCGTGTGAGATCCATCCTGCTCCTTTTACTGCAGATTTGACAGAAGTAAAGACACACACATTTACTCACAGAATTTCCCCCTTCCCCTTCCTTATTTACAGCCCAGCTTTGCAGCCTCTGAGATAACTACCACTGCAACCACCTTTGGCCCAGGCTAAAACCAGTTATGCTAAACAGAAGAAGGAAACAGCCTGTGGTGTATTTCTTTTCTATTTTGGGAAGGGATTCCTGGGTTCCCCTGGCCTTCAAACACCAGACTGTGGAGAAGTTACATAAATGAGCAATCAAAGCCTGGGTGATGACTCCCACACAGACCAGCCCTAACACTGAACAACCACACAGGCCATTTGACAGGCTTTGCAGCACTCGGTATGGCAGACACTGAAATTCCTGACTTTCTGGATTAATACCCTAATGAAAGACTTGCTCTGAGAGGCAGCTAGATGGATTTTATTTTCTCCAGGAGGGTGTGGAATGTGGAGTAATTCCCTTCTTGTAACTGAGTTTTTCTGTGAGAAATTATGCTTTGTTGAGTAACAGCATCCTTAAAAACTCATGCGGGCCAGCAGATGTGACAGGCTGAGAAGGACCAAGAAAGAAAAGATTTAACATGCCCTTCCTCTTCCCTTAGCATTTCACATATTTGTCACTTCTCTCAGCACTTTCATAAGCAATGAGTGACAGGCAGACTGAGACAGTGCTGTAGCATTTTACCAGCCCGAAGAAGTGGTTTGGTCATAGAAAACACTGGTATTTAATTAACTTTGCTTACAGCTGATCAAAAGAATCCAATCCACTTCCATTTAGTTGTGGTCTGACTGAAGAACATGATGAAACAAAAGAACACACCATGATTGATGGGTAACTTCAAAGCTCAGAACTCTCTTAAAATGAGCAAAGAAAAATGCATTTAAAGGCAGCATATTTACTGCACTGAAAGCTTTAGGTTTGTTTGTAGTCTGTTACGAAATCACCACGATGAGTGTTTAGTAAACAAGGGATGAGAGTAATTTCAGAACAACCAAGCACCTAGAAAGCTTACTAAGGGATGTCAGACAGAGGTAACTTTATCCCTTTCAAAGTGATCAGCGGTAGAGATACTACTACTATAACAATCTATTTTGTGCAAAGAACCCCTTTGAGGAGCCCCTCAAAATTACTGCAAATTACCTTAGGCGTCAAAAAGCTATTATTTCACTACACAAACTTGGAAAGCTATGGAAATCATTAAAAAACCTTGACTGAACTGTAAATCATCAGAAAGGGATTAGATGAAGGGAAAGAACCATGTTGAGAACTGGTGAAGAACACACCACCAGAATTTAATATTGGACAAAAAGAGAACAATTAAAACAAGTGAGGACATGAAGACAATAAAGGCTCTCCTCTGTGTAACATAACAGGGAAGCAGATATTGAACAACTTGCAGTTATCCGTATCTCCCCTTGGTTTCATTTTCAGTTCAGTTCCACCCTGTACCAAAGAACTTCCACTGGACTGCACTGTAACTGAAGGCCATGCTACAAACACAAACTGCTGGAGGTCTGCACACACTATTGTTGTATTGCTTTTTATTCCAGAATAGAAAACAATCTACTAGCACTACAAAGAAATACAAACAAAATAACCGTCACTAAATAGAATATATGACTCAAAGTCCATTTTAATTGCAAAGACAGAACACACAAGCTTAGTCAAATGTGCTCCCTTACTATGGGAAAGATGATACTGCTTGCTGACCTGGTCCTGCTATCTACTTCTGCTGCGTTTTGTCCACTAATACTCCTGTTTTCTACCATGGACCTCTGTAATGAAAATAAAAGTAAACATGTTTTGTTTTCTCCCTCCTCTCTACCAGGACAGATAGAGAATTAAGGCAGTAGCTGCAGAACAAGCTTTGTCCCCTTCAAAGGCTCAGGAGAGGTAGCTGGTAGGTTTGTCTGGAGAAAAGCAAAGGGAGCAACAGAACAGAAAAGATTATTTTTGTCATGTTGTTCAGTCACTTGACTTCCCCAATGATTAAGGACACTATAAACAAGCAAACAAACAAACTACGCAATAGGACAATGACTCTGAATGTTTATTCCTTGAAAAACCACCAATTACATTCTCGGGAAAGCTCTTGCTTCCTGAAAAATTAAGGATTAATTTGACAAATCACCATTCAGTCTTCAGGCAAAGGAATGGAGGGATGCAGATACTTCCCCAGTGACTGATGTCCTGTCATTCAGGACAGAGAAACAGCTTCTTTTCAGTCTGTGCCTGGGGACAAAGATCTCATGAAGTCAAATCACTTCAAAACAAAAAATGACAACCACAGCCGATTAAAATCACTGCAAAACCCTCAACATGCATTACTGCTTCAACTGTACAGGGTAGACGCTTAAGTCTGTTAAGAAATGCCCAGTGCTCATTCTAAATGATTCAGTCTATAAAAATAGTATCCTCACCAACGTAACTGCCTTACTGGTTTGTTATTTATTTTCAAGATTATAATTCACATGTTAAACTGTTTACCCAGAAGGTAAAGTCCTTAGAGGACTTATGTCCATCCAAATAGCTCCCACTTTCTGGGACATGGGGGAGTATATTTAGATAGCAAACCACAAGTAACTGAATGTACTAATAAAAATAAGATTTTCCACTTTGTCTTGTTATATTCTGTTTATTATCTAATGGAAGAATGCTGTGTAATTGCATATTCAGCAACCCACTGCCCACAGCGAGAATGTTTCAGGCAGGAGACTAAAGAATAAACCAGACCCTCACAAAATCAAGAGAAAAAGCTGAATTATTACTACAGAATGGGGAAGAACGAAGAAACGTGAAGGAAGAAGCAATGAGTTGGCAAAATTTTGTGTTCCACCTTCAGTACACCAGAAATGGATGTTTCAGCAAAGCATCCAAAGACCGCAACCCTCAAAAGCACCAACCCACTGCATCAACCCTTGTGCAATTCAACCTGCAACACCCTTGTAAAACATGCACTATTTTGTGCAGTGAGGTAAAGACTGAGCGGGAAAGAGGACTTCAGAAGTACAGATCAGAACAAAAAAGTATGAACAAACTACCCTGGGAGTGGGCTTGGTACATTTTTCCGATTCGCTATTGTTTTATGCCAAGCCAGAGATTTAACTAAACCCTTTCAATTCCATTTCAAAAGCAATTGCATTAGATGTATTTCTTCAAGTTTTCTTTTCTTCCATTTACTAACCACTAGTAAATGTTTCTGTTACTGACAGGGGGGTCAAATCTGGCAGTGTGAAGAATAACATTTGCACAAGTGTGAATCTTCCTGCCACAACTGGGATTTATTTATTTTTCTTCAATGTGCTTAGACAGTAAAGCCATAAAACAAGAGGACAAAAAAGGGTGGAGAAAAATCACCCCTCTACTTGCAGACCCTCTGGAAACCTTCTGTGCCAGTTGAGGCTCTTTGAAACCAAATGTAACTTCTGTGACAATAGATTTGTTTCACCGGTTTCTTTCCACAAACTCATCTATAGCAGTTTGTGGACAGCATGTTGAGTATCACCACACAGGACCCTCCCTTCCGAAAGGGAACGCAAGCAGAAGACTCTACAAAATCCATTTAAGTTTATGCAGGGCTTCATAATGTAGATGATGCATTTTAAAACAAGATAAAAGCTCAAATTTGTATTTCTAATCAACCACTAATCTCCTGGTTACATTTCAAGTCTTTTTGCTCGCTTTGGTTCCCTCATTAGCAAATCTCCAGCAGATGAGATGTTTTGTAAGATGATTTTACATTTAAAAACAAATCTGTCTATGCGAATGAGCAATCTTCCTCTCTACAAACACTGTATGAGCAAGGATTTCAGAAAGCAACTTAACACGGTATTTCAGTAACTAGGATACAACCTTTTTTCAGAGTAAAGAGTTGAAGAGAAACATATTCAATCATTCACAGATTGATCTGGTAAAATGCAAGACCTGGAACACTTCCCAACACTCTCTCTCTCTTAAAAAATGTGGGGAAGTTTCTGCAGCTGCTTTACTGCATTTACATTTAGATGACCTCTTAAATTGTAAGTTAATGCCTTATTATTGAAGGGTTCTGTGTTTTGGAAATTTAAATTAGATAAGGCTGGATGAGAATGAATGAAACCACGTTTCATACTGAATATCAGAAAAAGATTTCTGCCTACATCCAACTTCTCTAACCTTCCCCCAGCCTCAAAAGTTACAACTTTTGATGCAGTATCTGGGTATATAAGACAGCGCGGATATGAGATACTACAGAAGTCTGGAACAGAGTAACTGTAGAGCCATGAGGAAGTCTGGCAGAGGAAACAGTTATTTCTGAATAATTTCCATATGAATTTCACTTAGGATAACAGAATGAAAGTTAAATCATCTCAGCATACCTACAGGTTTTCAGAATGCCATATCCATATGTATTTTGTTATCTGCATGTACAATAGTTTCACATCCTTTCAAGATCAGAGTCTGTCAGGGCCTTATCCTTAGCACTCTCCGACACCTTTACAGAGTTCAGTAGGAAAGATTTCCCAAAACACTTTCTTAACAGATATCCTCCTCTTGGTAGCTCACAGACATCCAAGGTAGCACAGGTAGATGCTCTGCATCCTAAAAACCTTCTTGGTAGAAAACAGAAAACCCCAGGCCCAGATACTACTGCCAACAGACAACTCCATTTACAGAACACACTGTTCCCTGGTGCAGGCAGATACCTGTATTGCATCTACATTTCTTTGCAACACGACCACTTTGAAAGCATCTGTCCAAGCGTAAATAGAACAAACACTGATTTGGCATAAAGGAGCTCTGTTAATTACATAATAATTTGACATAGTCCAAGTATTACTTTGCCTTTGAGATTAGACCTTTAAACAGGAATCCCCATACCTAAAAACAGGCACAAGAGGTTTCCATCCAGGTTGTGTTGTTACATATAGCTAGTAGGTCCTACTCTTCTGGAGATGAAATGCAATAAACAGTTATCAGTGGTTAATCAACCCGGGCCAATTGTGGGAAGGATAAAAAAAACAAACCAAACCTACACCTACACTCCCTTGACTTGGCAATGCTGAAACATATTCCTGAAACATTCCTTATTTTCAGCAAGAGATGTACAAAAAACCCAGGGAAACCCCAACCCCATAGGAATATTAAAATAGGCCAGTGAAGCATGAACCCCATGGTCCAAGTTCTATCAATTCCACAAAAGCTAAGATCCCAATATTTTACTTCATCACAAGTATCTTCAACACACACTGGAGTTAACTTTTATCTACCAAAACAGACAAGAAACAAAACCAAGCTTTCCTAACATGAATTGCTGCTATGAGGCCACAGATTCGCTTTTCTTCTTCACACAAGTGCAGCAGAGCTTCTTTAACAACAGGCTGTGCAAGATCCAGTTTCTCCTCTCGTACCAGGCTTCCAAAATGAAGCATTTTTTATGAACCGTCTTTCTGAGAAGGGAATTAATTCCTTATTACTGACAACTTACGCTTTAGATACTGACCATTTTATGAGGCACTAGAGTACAACTCCTGTAGGTACTTTGGATATTCACAAACAGCAGACATATCAGTGTTAGCCTGGTTGGACCTATTTATTTAGAACAGCAGGATAATGAAACATGGCAAAAGACAGGCACAAAATGAATGTTCGTGAACAAAGACCTCTTTTGAAGGTGTTAAAGTTCACATGCTCTACATGAAATCTACTCCAGAACAAGGAAACTTATAAAGGAGGCTGATATCACTGTTCCAAGAGAGACCAAAATATTTTGCTTCTGCTACTTTGCCTAAGGGTTACTACAAAGCATCTTTCTTTCTTGACAAAAGGGGGCTTTAAGGGCCAGAAATGACATCTGGTACAGATCACTGAAGTTTCCCAAAAATCTGCCTGTAAATCCATCCAAGTAACATAACGCTGAACTCTAGGTCTACTCTTAGCTAAATATGAAGGTTAGACATAGACTCCTTCAGTTAAAGAGAACACTGAGCAGAGCAACAGAAAGGCTTCACCCCTATCTTGGGCAGGAAAGCAGTGAAACCAAGCAAATTCCTTGCCATACCAACCAATAGTGGCTCATACAACATGAAGATGGGATGCTAAGATGACGGCATTCATTTAAATACTACGCTACATGTGTAACACTTGAAAAAACCCAATTAAAGCAAAAAGTGTTGTTAATCTCTCAGCTGTGTTATGGCACACAACCTGCCGTTGAGATGTAGAGGATAGTTCTTAAAATCACAGAATCATAGAATGGTTTGGGTTGGAAAGGACCTGAAGATCATCTAGTTCCAACCCCCTCTGCCACGGAAGGGGGCACCTCGCATTAAATCATTCTGTCAGAATACAGCCTGCTCATCACTTTATTTGAACTATCATGTCCACCATACCGCCCAAAAGACCAAAATAGAAAGTCCTGCAATGCACAAACCAAAGATGAGTACGAAACAATGCAACAGTTGCTGACATTGTCAAATTTGACTGAGATCACATCTGGTCTGCTCTTCTCCACAGAGAACTGGCTCAGTGCTCATCAGCAATCAAGAAGAATCAATTAAATGCTGAGTATTATTTATACTGAAAAACGATGAAATGGAGAACAATACAGAAAATCATTACATGCCACTGCATGCATCCACAAGAGATCTTGAATGTCCTGTGCTATTCTGGTCCCTCATTCTCAAAAGCAGAGACAGCAGAACCCAAAGGGCATCGCAGTTCAAGAAAGAAATGATGATAAGAAGTAGCATTCTGGAATGGCTCCTATATGTGGAACACTGCATTAGGATTTTTTTTTAGCTGAAATTAAAAATTGAGCAGGTTTGTGAAAAATCCATAAAATTATCAGTAATAGAGAAGTTTGTCCGTGATTCCCCCTTATAGTATTATGAGAGAATCAAGTGAAACAAGTAGGTGGCAAATAGGAAAATAAAAAGAGCTGCTCTATTACTAAATGTTATGTATGCCAAAAGTTCACACTAGGTCAAAAGGAAACTGAGGTCTTCTTGCATGAATTTAACCATCTAGAGCTATCAAATACAAAATCACAAGCTTTAGAAACCTGAGTCACAAACTGCTGGAGGCGGAATATATTCAAGGAGAGCATCACTCCATGATTTGCCACGTCTACGCTCCCCATTATGCATCCTCCGCTGAACCTCACCCCCGAGATGAGGTGCTGAATTAAACAGTTCCTTGATCCAACTTGGTAGAGCTATTCTTTTACAGCATTTTTATCATCACTTCAAGGTATTATTTCGTATTTGATTTAGAGTCTTCCACCAATGAAGAGAGGGGAAAAAATAAAAGCATAAAGGTATTTGTATTTACATATTGAGATGACAATTTTACGTAGAAAGTGTACTTAGTTCAACCACTTTTACATACAAGAACAGGAAATGGGGCATGGAGAGCCCTGAACAAATATTTAAGCTTTCTGCAATTAATTTTGTAACCACTGAGAATACACATAGCTTCTGATCTCCTCCAAACCAGTATACTCTTGACGCTGCATGCATTTTGGTGCTTCTCAGCCTACAAGTAGTTCTTTAAGATACCTTACCAATGAGGCATTAAGAACAATTTTAAGTTCCAAAGGAACAATCACTGCCGCACAGGAGAGCTGCTTAGCACAAACAGGTTTTCAACTGAACATAAGCCTTTGCTAACAGCTGACACAAAACAGTAGCTCAGTAACCCTTCCAAAAGGGGTAAGAAGTTATTTCTCTTGCTCCTGGAGGGATCACCCGGAAGAGTTCTTGGGTTATTCCTATTCCTTAGGAATTCTAACACTGGCCAGACAGCCTGTGCTATCACCCACCTGAAGACAGGATCCGAGATCTCAAGAACAGCCTATTAAGAAAGAAAAAGCAACTGAGCTCATTTAACCCTACAACTACAGATCCTGACTCCCATGGTAGCTTAGCTCCACATTTTATCACTGGTTGAGTAACTGTATTTGAGCAGGAATTCCTAATAAGTGATAATGAGAATCAATTCCTCCTCCTGCAATAGACATGTTCGGGGCTTTCTGCTTGCTTTTTTTGAAAATTTAAACAAAATATCTGATGAGCACATTTCTCCAATCTCACAGAGGGAACTTGCATGGTCCTGTTCCTGCCTACTGATCAGATGCAAGCATCACCACCTTCCATCATGCCCACCTGCCTATATTTAGCACAGGAGCATAAAAAGCAGCAGGTAGTCCCCAAACTGCTTCTATTCTACCCTTACTGCGTTTCTAAATCATTGCCATTCACTGAGAAAGCCACCACAACATTATGTAGATACCAGATATAATGGACTGGCTAGAACAATTTTTCTCCATGCAAATGAAATTACAACAAAAACACATTACAAGGACTACTGGAATTTCTTAAGTAATTTG
>JAOEHY010041706.1:0-16283 GCA_025447955.1 Psilopsiagon aurifrons
CCAGCGTATCGACCAAACCACCCAGCTTGGTGTCATTGGCAAACTTGCTGAGGGCACACTCAATCCCACTGTCCATGTCACCAGCAAAGATGTGGAAGAAGACTGGCCCCAACACTGATCCCTGAGGGACACCGCTCATTACTTGTCTCCAGCTGAACATTGAGCCATTGAGCACAGCTCTTTGCATGCGGCCATCCAGCCAGTTCTTTATCCACTGAGTCGTCCACCTATCAAATTGATGTCTCTCCAATTTAGAGACAAGGATGACATGTGAGACAGTGTTGAATGCTTTGCCCAAGTCCAGGTAGATGACATCAACTGCTCTACCCCTGTCCATCAGTTCTGTAGCTCCATCTTAGAAGGCCACCAGATTGATCAGGCAGGAATTCCCCTTAGTGAAGCCATGCTGGCTCTCACCAAGCACCTTGTTGCTCTTCATGTGCCTCAGCATGCCTTCCAGGAGAAGCTGCTCCAAGATTTTGCCAGACACAGAGGTGAGGCTGACTGCTTGTAGTTCCCCAGCTCATCCATCTTCCCCTTCTTGAAAATGGGGTTTATATTTCCCTTTTTCCAGTCATCGGGAACTTCACCTGACTGCCATGATTTTTCAAATATGATGGACAGTGTCTTAGCAACTTCATTTGCCAGCTCCTTCAGGACCTGCAGATGGATTTCACCAGGTCCCATGGACTTGTATCTTTAGACCTGTTTTGTTTCTCGTGTTCATGTATGGTTCACGTCTGGGCTTCCATGGAGGCCTAAACTTGTTGCTTGTTTCAAATGAAAGATGAGTTTTCATGTAATTTTGAGACTTTCAAAGGAGAAACTTTGGGAAAAAAAGCAAATAGTGCTATGTTCTTGAAGAACTGTGTCCAGGCTTTGGGCAGACGAAGGTCCAAGAGCCTGGAGGAATCTCCTCCTTTTGCCATGGGTCAGATTCAGTCTTGGCTCTTATGCAAGGTAGCTGTAAGGGCAGAATGCAGCTGCTTTGCCTCTGCTGTGCCTGCAGGCTTGTTCTGCTGTGAACTGGCTGAGGGAAAAGCCAGTGGCTCCTTCGACCCTCCCTTCATGACCAGGCAGGTGCTACTGGGAAATGGTGCACAGTCAGGACTATTTTCATCTGAAATGAACTGTTTAAGGCTGTTTCACAACAGGAAAATAGTGCCAACTTACCTGTTCCTCCTTTTGATTTTAAAAATACTGTGAAGCTCAAAGCATGTTTTAACAATGCTCCATGAGCTAATGTGGTCATCTTTAGGTGCCTGTACATATGCCGGCACATAAATGTATTGGTGAGAAAATTCAAGCTAATTGTTTTTCTTCTACTGGAAGGTTTTACCTCTTCAGAGGAGAATACTCCGTTAATATTAACATTACTTCATAAAGTCTGTTTTCAGAGACAGGAGCATTTTTAATCCCCAGTCTAGCTTCACATGAGTGGATACATATCTACTTGTTAAGCAGAGCATTGGTATCTTGAATTATAATGGCACATTTTAGGGCATCAGTGTGGTCTGTTTTCCAATTTCTTGTCTGGAAGTCTTTATCTTTGCTATCTATCTAATCTCTCTGGTGCCTTCTGGAAACAATTTTCCCTTCACACCACTTCATAAACTTCTGCATAATCTAGACTGGAGGTTCTGGGCCATTTCTCACATTTTGTAATGAATTTTCTTATTGAATTCTTTTACAGATAGCACCTCATACATGCAAAGCAGTGCCTAAGATCCTGGTGGATTTTTTACTGACTGTGTACATAAAGCTCTAAGAACTTGTGATGAAAGCTAAGTTGCCACTGAAACTTGAACGTTTATGTTTTTTTCAAGGCATTGAGTGATAAGAATAAGATAAGTTCTTTAACATAAAAATAAGTAAAATTAGGAAGAATCAGGTATGTTTGCATAATTAAATTTTATTTGGAATAGCCACAACAATTTGGAATAACTACCAGATGTTGACAAATAGCAGGATATTATTAGAAGAACTCTGTCACTGATCTAATTAATGTCTCAGGCTTTAGATGAGTAGCCATAACACTAAGATGATTAACCTAGAATTGTAAAGGTGAAGGGCCGGTATACTTCTCTGGGTTCAAAATTCTCATCCCTGGGCAACCCATATTAGTTGTTAATTGGGCTTTTGTTAACACTTCTTAAAAGACAGCTGCATCAGGCAGTGATCATCGGGGGTGGCTGAAGGTGGGGGGGAAAGGTAGGAGCCTCCCCCCCGTCCCTCCAAGCAGATCCCTGGCCCTGCAGGTGAGCTCTGGAAGGGCCTGATTTAACAAGGCAAGTGCAGCCTGGCTGCAGGAGAGGTCTAGCTGCTGAAGGGTTATTCTGCAGGAGGTGTTTAGGGCATTAGAGGAATAGAAGCAATCCACAGAACCAAGCAGCTGAAGAAAAACAATAGAAGTTTTAGTAGGGAGGATGTCATGATGGTGAGGGAGACTGCTTTGTAAGCAGCATGAGTAACTGCTTACTGAAGCCACTAAGCAGGGAATCCCCTAGAAAAGAAGTGGTTCTTGGCATCATTCAGAAGAACAAGGGGGGTCTCATTTGCATGGTTATGGCTGGAGGGACTTTTGGTCATTGCAACCACAGTGTATTCTGATTCAGGCATCTTTCAGTAGCAGAGCAGGAGCACCTGCCTCCAAACACCCTCCCTCCACAAATCCGCTGTACTAAAGGACCACAGAAAGGGAAAACAGCCATTTGACACCAATCTTTAAAAACGACTTTGGAAACATGGCTTTTGTTGAGAGAAATCATGCCTGAAAGAAATCTGCTGCTGTTTGTCTGAAGCACTGACATGTATGTGGATTAGGGTGTTTCGGTCGGTACGGTGTGCTCAGATTTTCCACAAGCTTTTGATAAAATCCTCAGTTAGGAGATCCTAAAGAAGCAAAACTGCAGCAGGATGAAAGGAAAGATCCCCCCTGGAACTGATTTGAGAGGTAGGAACAGAAGGTCAGGCATTTCAGTGGGAGATAACAAGTGGAATCCCACAGGGATCTGCATTAAGATCTGCGATGTATGTCACATTCATAAGTAGTATGGATAATGTGCTAAATAGTGATGTGCTGGATGTTTCTTTAACTGAGTTATCCAGGACAGGGAAAACTAAAAGCCTATTTTCAAAAATGTGGAAGAGTCTAATGATTCCGAGAGGAATTGCAATAAAATGGCAGCCTGCATTTGATGTCAATAAGCACAAAATAATGCACATGGGAAAAAATAAACCTCACTCTGTGATGCTAAAGATGAGCTTCAAACTACCTCATATCATTTGGAGCTGACAGCTCAGAGTGGCTGTCAGTAATTCTAAGAAATGTTGGCTGAGGGCAGAGCAATGCTCAGGAAAGCAAATAGATGGTCAGAAATTGCTAGGGAAGACACAAAAACCAAAATGATCATTTTGCTGTGCATTCACCTCTTGATTACTGAGCACCATTGTGATCTCCTTGTCTAAGAAAAGGTATAGCAGAGGCCAAAATGGGCAGAGAATCCTGACAAGTGTTTTCAGAAATAGAGAACAGCTTCTGAATTGAGATTGATTAAATAGACTCCTTAGACAGGAAAAGAGAGGTAGAAAGGCATGCGATAGCGGCGTTTAAAATCATGAGTGGCATGGAGAAAATAAGTAGCAAATGATTATTTGCTTTTCTCCCAGAACAAGAGCAAGAGACATCAGGTGGAATTACTGGGTAGTGGCTTAAGCTAACAACAGCAAACACCTTGGTCCTTGTGGTCTGTGATTAAACAGGAACCACTCACAGAATCTGCTGGGTATCAAGAGACTAGACAGGCTCAAAACTGATCAGATGAATTAATAGCAAAACAAATCCATCAGGGGCTATTATGCAGCAAGATGACATTCTTGCCTGAGGAGCTGCCTGCATGTCAGGCTGCTGGATGCAGGGAGGAGAGAGCGGGGAAAGTGCTTGCATGGTTACCCCTTTTTGAAATTGTTCCCCTTGGTATGTGCTGCTGGCTCCTGCCAGTGGTGGGATACTGGACTACATGGACCCTTCATCTGATCCGGTATTCACCTTCTGCATGTTTTTGTGAGGGATCTATCTGGGATAAAAGCACATAAACCACCCCAGAGACGCACAGGGTCCTGGGGCTTGACTTCTACATAAACAATTTAGACCTTGCCTGTATGTCCACTTGGAGTCTTGGAAGAGAAAGTACCCGGAAGGGCAAATTGATCCAGCCATGTGAAGAGGTTAGAGCCCTGAGTACTGCTGCAATGAACCAAAGAGATTGCCATGCTTTTTGGTATTGAATTCTACTCCTTGTGGGATGAAGAATTAAAATGAATCCTGGTGCTGCGCCTTGCACGTTATCCTGTGGTGCCTGGTGCCTCTTGGTGGAATGAAAAGAATCATTTGGGAAAGGTAAAGTTTGGGAAAGGTTTTGAGTAGTGCATGATGCATGGCTTTCCTCATCCTGTAATTCAGTGCTTTGTAGTTCTCTGAAGAGTTACTGCTTCAACTTTTGCATTGTACGCTTTATTGTTCTGCTTTCTGAGCTTGTGTATAACAGAGGAGTGCAGGAACAAGCCAATATATTGTCATTACTTAGAGAATGACACTTTAAAGCACTGGCAAAATTACTCTATAGCTAAAAGTGCAACCATGAGAATTGTGTCTTGGTACAAGGATAATGTTGAGCTGGAGTTAAATTGAATGTTTCTTCAGGGAGGGTAAATTTAATCAGGTGCTCAAAATCAAATTAGGGTGGAAATCAGTTTGGAAAAACACAAGAATTACAATCCAGCTAATGACCTGGGGTAATACTGGCAAGAAATGTGCTTTCACGTTGTAATATGAAAAATTGTTTCTCTAAGAGGGAGCTGCTTGTAGCTCGTGACAGCCCAGGGTAGTTCAGAGCCCAGCGTTTCCTTGAGAGAACAATTACAATGTGCCGCCCTTGCACCATTGACTTCCCCTCCGTTACAGTGATACCAACAGTTATTATACCGTGATCAAGCCTGTCAGTGTTTCTGTTATAGTGTTATTTCCTAACTTGGCTGTTAAACAGGGAATGTTTTTCCATCCCAGCCTGCAACAGCCTCTGTGGCAGGTGGCCCGTTAGGGTGGTCCAGAAGTGTCATATCTTCTGCAGAAGCATGGTCTCTCCTAGGTCTCTCCTTGTAAGAAACATCTCTACACCTGGGAATAGAAAATGAATCCTGCATTTAGCCACAAATTTGCTGAAGAGAGGGATTTGGATTTTAATGTACACATTATTCTGATTAACATGGGTGAGTAGAGGGGCTTTATTCAATGTGGTTGATGGGAGTGAAGACTTTCCCCTGCTGATTTCCTGCCAGTACAAAGGAAGGACTTTGAAGTAGCCATGGCTCAAAGGGACTGCTGCTGTTCTCAGCCCCGAAGGTGTTCCCTTCTGGAGAATTTGGACATGGTGAACCAGAGCTGCAGCCATGATTCAGTAGGAGGGGGAAATGTGGTCTCTGGTATTACCTGTAAATGCATTTAACTTAAACCAGCATAGCACCTTGATCTTCGGTGACCTTTACCTATCAGAAGTTATTAGCTAATTGAATTCAGAAGGTAACTCCCTAACTGTTTTCAAACTAAATTAACTTGCTTCAAGGGACCAACTTATGTTTGTATTTCCACAGAGATAATCAGTTCAGGCTTCAACTGAAACCTTGCCAGATAATGAGGAAAGAAATAAATCAATGACCTCACTCTTATCTGGTCTTAACAGACAAGCTTTCCTTTGCTAAGGGTGACCCTGAAATGGTCTGGATTGATTCACACAAATAACAAGCCCTGCATCCTGCTAAGCAGAGCTGTTCTAGGAAACGCTTTGCTCTGCGAGGAGATCTAATCCAAACATCAGCAGAGGTGCAAGTATTTGAAATGTAGTTTTTCTTGGAGTCAAAACAAACGTTTCTGAGAAATTCAAATGAGCAGTAAGATAGAGTTAAGGAGGAAATTAGCTTCAATACTAATTAGAGAGAAAAAGCCCATTGTCACACTTGTGTCTGGGGCTGAACAATCTTCACAGGCATGTATTTCTCTCATTCTCCATAAACATATGCTTCTCTGATTAGCTAATTATCTGGCATTGTTAAATAAGAAAAGGTTTTCAGACGTTAAAGGGAGTTTTCTTCCTGGTGAGAGCTGGCGTAGCTGTATGGATGGAAATCTTCCCTTTGGTCCCTTGACTAATGGAAGAAGCAGACACCTCAGCAACATTCCCCTCCAATAGTGTGTACCTCCTTACTCTCTATATGGATCTCTCAGATGAGGCTTAAATCTTCAGGTAACAAATGTGATTAATAATAGTTTAACAAAATATAGGAGGCAATCTATTCACGTATGCACAGGTAAGAAGCAGAGGTTTTTAACTACCAGTGAAGAATCCATAAAACCTACTCTTAAAGCCCAAATAAGATTGAAATTTCATAGTAGCAATAGCAGTAATACTAGTAGCGACCATTTTGTTTTAATAAGAGATGTGGTGTTTTAGGGAGAGACGGTATCTTTTATTAAATCTGTTGATAGTAGCACTGCATCTTTTGATGCTGAACTTTATAGGGAAAAGTGCCCTTAGGCAAAACTCATGCCTTTCTGCTAAAAGACAGGTAAATACTGATATTCTACCCAGACAGAGATTTTTCGGTGCTTTTAGGTATTTGACTGATAAAATTGGAACTGCTTTCAAGAAAGAGGCATTTGTATCCAAGTGTAGCCAGTTTGGAGGCACTACAAAATTGGAATTTTTACACCATTGGTATTTGTTACACCACATGGTTGAATCGCTATTCAGAGGGACCTCAACAGGTTGGACAAATAAGCTGACAGGAATCTCATGAAATTCAGGAAAGGGAAAGGCCAAGTCCTGCCCCTGGGGAGGAATAATATCAGGCACTAATACACACTGGCTAGAAATCAGGTTTGCAGTAAAGGACCTAGGGAACACCAAGTTGAACATGAGCCAGCAATGTGCCCTTGCAGGAAAGAAGGTGAATGGTGCCCTGGGCATCATTAGGCAAAGTGCTGCCAGCAGATCAATGATGGTGATCCTTCCCATCTGCACAGCAGCAGTGAGATACACCTGGAGTTGTGGGTCCAATTCTGGGCTCCCCAGAACAAGAGAGACAAGGGTGTACTGGAGAGAGTCCACTGAAGGGCTGTGAAGATGATTAAGTGGCTGAAGCATCTTGGGTATCCCCTCAGCCACCTTTTCTCCAGGCTAATCATCCCCAGTTCCCTCAGCTGTTCCTCATAAGGCTTGTTCTCAAGACATCAGAAGGGAGGCAGCAGAACCTTTCCAGCCTCTTTTAATCAGTGCTCATTAGGAAAACTCCTTCTTGGCCAACACAAAATCCAGTTACTGTTTCTTGGTGGTCTATCACCTGACTGCCATGGTTCACTTGGTGCAGGAGGAAGAAGCTCAGGCTAATCTGTCCTGCTCTGGTCGTAAAATAGGATGGTGGCTTCCCACTGGAGTGCTTGTGCGATCATCCTTTGCCCTGGCTGTACTCAGCTTCTCTCATGTCCCTAACAAACGTGGGCTGATTTATCCTTAGGTGGTCCTGGTAGTGCTGCCTGCAAATGGCAGAAGCATTTGAGACACACGGATGGACAAATGCTGGGATTTGTAAGTCCCGGTGTGAGCACAGGTTTGAGGTAGCTCTGATCTGCTAAGCACTGTGTGGGCATGATCAAGGACTAAGCTTTAAGCACCAGAGGAGCTTTAAGGCTGAAAATACAGGTGCTTTAAATGCAGTATGTAGCACTAGGCAGTGGATGTGTGAGTGAGACATTCACCCTTTATTTTTTGAGGCTCACAGGACTGGACTAAAGTGCCTGCAGGGGTCAGTAGGTAGTTATGTCGCTCTAATCCCGTCACAGTTTTGAGCTTTCTTTACCCCAAGGGAAATATCTGCCTGTTAGGTACTGCAAGCACTGAAGTGCCCAGACCAGTGGTTGTCCGACTTGCCACAGACAAGGAGCTCTTGCAGTAGTGTGAACACCATGTTTCCCCTTGCCTGGCTCAGGGGCAGTGCTGCACTGCTGTCACTGCCCTGTTTTTGGGAGCAGGTAGGTGTGGTGGTGGCTCGAGTGTGCTGACTCCACAGTTTCAGCAATGCTCTGGAGCACCAGCAGTGTAGCCAGGAGGGTAAATGAACCTATCAGGGAGGTGGTTAGCTCTAAGCATAAAATTAATTCATTATAACAACATCATGGGATAAAGTAAAATGGTCAGGATAAAGTAATATGGTCAGAATAAAGTAAATCAGATACGGAAATTAAATATTATGACTCTAAGACAGCAACTGAAAACGTTCTCTGTAATGCCTCTTATTTTTCAAGTATTTGCTGTGGAAATCTCTCTTTTAAAATAGACATATTTCATAAAATCTTGTGATTAAAGAAATTAAATTAAATACTATCTGCCCTACTTAGAACCTTTTTAATCTTTTAACATTTTGTTTTAGTAGAAACTCAGATTAAAGGAAATGCAAGATAAAAATGTCTATGTTTGAAAAGCTGCTTTGGGTCATTGTCTTCAAGCGGTTACCAAGTAAGTGCCAACTTTGATACCATTATATAGTCAGAGTGCTCTAGGAGCATGAGAATTGAGGCTTGAAATTTAGGGTAATTTTCTGCCATGAAAAGTGACAGCCTGGGTCCCTGCGCCTCGTGGAGACTCAGAGACCACACAGAATGCCACAAGCTAACATATTTAAAAACCCCAAAACAAACCTGTATATTCTTGTTGAAAGAATATTCTCATGAGAAATTGTCTGCTACTTGATTCTAAATTTGATTAAATAGATAATTTTGTCTAAGAGTCAAAGCTGATTTATTCATCTGGATCACATGTCTGCAGAAGCTGAATATTTGTCCAGTACATGTACCTCAACCACAACTCTGATCATAAAGCTTTCATCTTAGTTTTAAGTTGCTTTGTGGTACCAAATGCTTTGTTTCCTTTTGTGTAAGCTGTTGCCCTGCCTATATAATACAGTCCATTTAACAAGCAGAGCTCCATCAATTTTATCAACGGCTGTCAACTATTGACAATTGCAGACGACAGTTTCCCAGTTCAGGACAGTTAAAATACATGAGTAATTTCATGTGTTATTTGAGGCATGTTTCCTATCCACATGAAGCTTATGTGTACTCACAGATGTGCACACCTAGACCCCAAGCACAAACACATCTGGTAACCCTTCTCATTTCAGGTCCTGAAATAGAAATAAGGTTGAATTATCCCAAATGATTAGACTGAATGTCAAAACATACAAACAAACAAAGTTTGGATTCCTGTGATTGAGCTTTCTGTCTAGGTCCTGGACAGACTACTAGTGTTTGAGTGCTCAGTGAAGCTTTTCCCACACTTGAGATATTCATAACCGATTGCTTTCTCTCTCTTGTGTGCAATCTGGTTTCTAAAGAGGTGGGAGTTTGTTCACTAGCCTTTCCCTCGCAGGCAGCATTATTGAGGTCTTTCTCTTCCACCCATACCCTATTTTCCAGAAAAGTGTAGGGACTTAGTGACTTTGAGACTTTTTTTTGCTTATTAGATCAAAATTTGTCGATGAATTCACAAAAGGTTAGGGAAAAGATACCTAAACAGAAGACAAACACACAAGGATGAAGACACCAAGAACCTTGTTTTCTTGAGAAGGGTTAGCATTTTAGATTTCACTCTTAAAGTGAGAACCAAAGCTGACTAAACGAATGTCTGGAAAGAAATAGTGCTTTTCTGATTATGCAGTTCTTCAGGCCTGAGGACTTCAGGACAGGTTAGTGACTGAAGGAGTTTCCCTGTTGATGTTAAGGTTTCCTCTCCCATGTTTATCAGTTTGAGCAAGTTTGAACATCACCCTGTCTCTGCTGTCCCATGGTGGGACTTCATGGGTTTCCTCTTACATTTGCAATCTTTCTAACTCTCCTTTGCTCTGCATTTCCAGGTGGTCTTAGTATGAATGTCTGCCATGCTACCCACTATGAGCTGAAGGAGGATGTCGTTAACATGTGCCAATGTGGAAACCCCAAATTATTCAGTTTTGCTTTCCTCAGCAACTGTCTTGCAGTGATCCTTCTTTCTCCCCTTCCCACTTCCAAGTATCAAAAGTCTGAATACAAGAACCCACTTGTGAAAGGGCTGGTTTCCAAACAGGTGAAAAAGACTTCAGTAACTGCTGATGGTATCAAGCTTCTCCCCTTGGAGACTTTAAACTGGGCCATCCTTTAGTCTTCCAGCTACCAAGTTTATAAGTACAGGTATTCTGTACTGGCAATAGCTCACTGCTTACAATCAAACACCAGCATTTAATTATCACTTATCACTTGTCCAGGTGGGTTCTGGATATTCTTTCAGCCAGAGCAATGTCTTACAGCTGGTGCTTGATGGGTTCTTTCCAGGTACCTTCAACACCCTTCTCTAGAATACCTCTGCTTCCTCTTGTTCTTGCCACTGATCCTTGCTCAGCTGCTGGTGCCAGCAGGAGGAAAAGATCTGGGGTAGTTCTCAGCCAGCCAAAGTGGCAGACCCAAAGTTGGAGGAGCCTGGTGTCCCAACAGAGGTTCTCTTTTTATATAACAGCATGCTTAAAAGATCAGTAGCTTGAAATGTTATCAGAGGGTATAGAGGGATGTATGTTCTGGAAGCAGCTGTGCTCATGCAGGCTGTTTCTGTGGTCTGGGAATTCTCAGAACTAGAGCTCCAAGGCTTCATTTTGCTTAAAAATAGTTGAATAATTGAATTTAAAATAATGAATTGAATTTAAACTTGGTTTAAAATGAAATAATAGTGCTTAATATATTTTCTCTAGACTTTTTGTGGGGGAGATTGAAAAGTATAATTTAAATAATAAAATAGAAAGGATGCTTCTTTTCAGAATTACCTGAAGATGTGATTTTGGACCCCTTTGGTTCCAAAGTCAAGGTTTCTTGTCTGATAATTCCTGATAAAAATTTATGTTATGTAAAGCAGGGAATGCTATCTTGGAAGCAGGTGGTGATAACAGATGCTGTAATAGTTAACTTTCAGCTATACTGTTAAAAGAAAAACAGAGTTTTACAGCCTTTTAGACTTCAGGTGGCTTTGTGTACCATCAAAACGACATCACAGCAGCTACCTACAACTTACTGAAGATGGAAAACACCAATTTAATGTGGAGTTGTTACTCATAATTATGCTCAAACTCCGCTTTAATAATGTTGTCTGTATTTGCAATACTGTAAATGTGAAAATGAATCTGGCTGAAAGAGTGCCAGTGCAAAGCAGCATATAATTTTGTTTTTGTTTGTGCTGTACTCTGCATAATTACTGTAATTATGCATATTAGGCTGTTCTGTGTAATGGCACCAGAAGGTAGATAATTTTGTCAATAACTGGCTGTAGCAGCTTATATACATTTTGCACCATCCACAGAAGTGCTTTGAAGATCTCTTAATACTGCTGATTTGCCCATAATAGGTCAGAAATGATTACTGCTCTTTCCAGAATGTCTCTTTGGATGAGATTCCTTCCAGAAAACATCAGGTGCTACTAAAAACCCCAGAATTTTGTGTATGAGAAAACACAACAACAACAACAAAAAAAAAAAGGACTCACATTTTCAAAGAGAGTAAGATCTTTAATTAGGTGGTAGGGCTACTATCAGTGTAATATGATGAGCTTTGAAATCCTTAGAGGTGTATTTCAGTTCAGATTATACTTTGCCCAAGAAACTGCAAATATGCTCAATGCTACTTACTTATTTTTCAATAGAACAAGTTTAGATTAAGATGCTTTAATGAACTGACATGAAAACTCAATTGTAAATGAGTGTATGCAGAAGCACATTGCTAATAGAGAAAACAAATCAGGGAGGGAATGCAGGTGGGAAAACTGAGTCAGGCAGGGTGATGTAGGCATGAAGTAAGATGCTGCTTAAGTAAACTCAGAGGTTTAAAGGAAAGGCAGTATTTAGGAGGAGGTTTCTTCAGATGTTTAGATAAATATTTAGCAGTTGCTTTTTCCTATGTATGAGGTACTTGTTAGCAGTGGTACTATGTTAATTGGAGCCCTCAGCCATTTTCTGAGAGCATATTGTGCGCAGTGTTGAGGGTTGCAGCGCCAATGCCAAATCTCCTGCAGTTCTGGCTCTGTGTGGCCACTCAGTTGCAATGGGTAAGCCTCTCTCAGCACTGAAAATCCTGACAGGGTGGGTCCTGGGGAGCCAGCCCTGCCCCTCTGTTTGAAGTGTGGGTTTCTGGTGGTGGTTTGCAGGTGCTGTGACCTGTGAGTCTGGCTTGTGGATCTGCGCGCTGGTCCCATGCTCTCCCTGAACAGTGACCTGCTGGCAATTGCCGTTTTCACAGCTGCATTGCTATCCCTCATCATGATGGAAATTGCATAAGGCTTTTTTTTTCTGCTGAAAGAAACATGGGTGGATGGATAGTGACTCATTTGTTAAAAAAGTTTGGAAACTAGTCACTGAAAGCACAAGTGGAGGTGTTTGGAGGGATGAGCAGGGCACAGGGTATAAAGCTGTTGTGATTTGCTTCTGTATGTTATGCTCCGCGTACTTATCAAATTAGGACTCAGTTCTGTGGGAAGGGAAGCCTGAGTGACACTGCTGGTTAGATGCATTAAAAATGTCCTCAGCCCTGGTGAAGCAGGAATGCTGCTGCTAGATAAGAGCAGTTTTTCTGAGAGGATCCGCTCCTGCTTTTTCTCTCCTTGGGTAGAATGAATTCACCTTGAAGTATAAGCTGCATGAAAAATTTAAATGTCATTTTAAGCTCTGCTTCAACAGGCATAGTTCGTCAGGGCTGATTTAAGATACAGGGTCTGTATGGGATACACTGTTATTTATCATGTATTGATCTGGCAATAATAACCTATGCTTTCCTGAGATCTAACGCTTGTGACTCCCTTCTTGTTTGGTAAAACTGACCTGTGACTTCCAATTCATTCTAAATGAAGCAGCAGCACGCCATACCATGGATTAGAGCTAGCACATTCATCCTGCTCTGTTTCTTTTTGGTTAAATCAGAGAAGTTATAAATACATATCATTCCAAATAAGACTGGCATTAGTTGTATACTAGATCTTCTCCTTGATGTATTTGACGGGACTCTGCACACACATGCCATGGGGGATTCTGGGTTTTGCCATTATGCTAGCAGTCAGAAAGCAATTACTTTTTTGCTATGGCGCTCTGGCAGAAGGTCATTTATTCCCCTCCGAAATTTGGCTAAATTACTTTCACTCTTAAAAGCAGACACAGATAAACATATTTTTCCCTGAGTTGAAATGATGAGTGTTGCTTTATTGACTGATGTGTTTTTCAGAAAACCCACTCTTATTGTGTTGACTTTGTAGAATATTTAAGTTAATAAAATCTTTTGTCTTTGTTGGTCACCTCAAACGCATTGTGCACTTCAGTTAAAATTGTCATTGCTTTAGTTACCATCTGAAAAAATGGTTACAGAAATTGCATAGCATTGTAGTTCCAGGGAAGAATGCCATCATAATTTAAAACTCAAGTCAAATTCTCTCCTTAATAAGTAGGGTAATAAAGTTCAGTCAAATGTCAGAACATTGGTAAGAAAAGATAAAATTAATTTAAAAATTCAGAATTAATTCAGATGGTGCGATTTAACTGTAGACTAATCAGCTAAGGGCAGCATCTGGACTGTCATTATGAGAATGCTAAAAGACAGGATTTGAGTTCTACAAGTTAGTAATCTATCAATTTCCAGTCTAATTAGAATTTGTAATAAGTCATCAATTAACTTTTCCTTTTTTTTTTCCTTTTTAATCACACTAAGATCTAACAGAATGATAACTCAAATCCAAGTTTCAAAGCTACTCTTCAATAAGCAATGAAGGTGTTCATGTGTACGTTTGTCACTTCCCAATGGATTATCTGCAGTTGCTTTCACAGGGGTTTAAACATGTGTTTACTATGAGCTGAGGTCCAGTCCACTCTTTTTCCTTGCAGTTTGTGAATGTGGGGATTTAGATTTAGGGTTCAGTGTGCAGAAATCTCTTGGGCACTCCCAGGATGGTTGAGATGAGTGAGACCTACAGTTGAGTACTAGGATGGAAGCTATAGTTCTCTGTGGCTTTCTGGATTCATTGGCATGGCTAGGGCCAGTTTTGTTCAGATATGCCTGAGGTCTGAACAAATTCTTCAGGCACTGCTCACATTATTTCCCCAGGAAGTCTGCTGGCTGAAGTCTCTGTGCTGCTTTTTTCTGATGGTACGGTTTGTAAACTTCGACAGCTGCTGTTCACTATTAACACTCTTGTTCTGATAACATCTTGGCCATAGTTTTCAGTCTGTATTTTCATTCCTGAGATAATTTTTATCATTCATATAGAAGTGTATAGAAAAGAAGAGACCACACAGGTTGAAGCATAGCATCATCATTCTGTGCTGCACTTCCCTGTGTGATATAAGTAGCTCCCAGAGTGCTTCCTACAAGGTCAAACAATCCAAGTGTACTTGAAGAGTTTAGACATGCAGTTTCACTGTGTTTTTCAGGAGATTTCAAATGAAAGTCTGTCTTGTTTTGATGCACGAGAACTTAGTGGTGCTGCTTACCTAAACTAATTTTCTGGCATAAAATCAATCAGTTATTCAGACTGATATAGTGGAAAGTCTAAATGTCATTCATTTACTTGCAGGGATATGACAGCCTTTATTGACTTCTTAAAAGTAGTAAGTTACTTGCACTGCTTGGAAGATAAAAAAAAAAAGAAAAAAGAGATCTATCAAAATTGGTGTTGCGTCATTCTTTTTCTGAATTCTGGATATCAAACTATAGCCAGTAATCCTACTTCAAGTAAGCAAAGGCATACTATGTCGGACCAGGGACCACCTAAATGAGTATCCTGCCTTTTGTCCAGGAGTGGATACTCAAGTGAGAGAAGGTCAGAGAAAGTACACAGTGATACTCCCCTGAGCACTCTCTCAAATGCTTGGGATTTGTAGCTTAGGGTGTTCCTCACTGCAAGCCTGCCAAAGCCTGCAGGCAGGTTTGGTACCCTGAAGCTGAAAGTCTCTTTGCATGCTTTGCAGAATGGGCCCTAAAGCTGAGAGGCACTTGAGCCTCTTGTGTGTTGCAGGCCATCCCAGAGACCTCTTCCTGCCCACAGGAGGGAAGGTCACCTCCAGCTACATGGGAAATACTGATCTTGGCCAGGTTGAAGGAGCAATTGGAGCTGTGAGGCAGAGAAAGCCAGACCTTAAACGTTATAAGCCACACTGCAGATGAGTAATAGGTCTGGTCATCATCCCTGCAGTTGAGTGCATGGCCTGTGCTGGCATTGACCTGACCCAAGTCAACAGTGTCACTGCTGGTGAAAATCTTTACAGCAATTCCAGCATTCAGTGGGCCTTCTCTCCTTGTTATATGCTTAGCTGTTTGTTACTAAAATTATAACAATTGTTGTAGAATCACCTGCCTAAACAAATCAGTGCCAACTTTTAAACCTGAACAGTTTTTTCATGTTAATAATGCTAAATGGTTATAGCTCATCTGTCCTTTCTATAAAAAGTACAGACAGACATGTGCAACTTTTTAAAAAGAGTTGTGACTCTCAAACTGAATAGGATTTTTTGGCTAAAAGCCCAACTAACCTCAATAAGTAATGACTTGATTATTGGCGATGCTTAACTTGATTAACTTCAAGTAAATAATAATATATGTAATAAGTAACATGCTGAGTATATCATCGGCAAATTAGTTTCTTACTTAAATTTCCCAACATTTTCCCAAAGAAGAATATTTTTGGTTTTGATAGTAAAGTTGTTTGGTCTACTTTTGAATGAGTCAGTTATTTTTTTGCTTACCACAGCTTTGCCTGGAGTGGATAATAATCAGTTGAAAATTGGACAAAGTACCATGATTCTTTTGTTGTCAGTCTTATGGATTATACCTCTGACTTAATGAAGAAAATCAATGTCCCCACATTATGTGAGAAACAGTGGCTTTGAGCCCAGTGTGTTCCCAAATAAGATTTACAGAGAGAAGTTTAGACTGTTTTTCAGGAAAAGCACTAGGTCTCCTCCCTGCATTCTTCTTGCTGTGTGATTTCTTTTTCTTGTATGTTACCTGTTTGTAATAATAAGTAATGTATTATCACTTAATTAATTGGTTTTTTGAAAAATCATGGCAATCAAGTGAAGTTTGCAACGACTGGGGAAAGGGAAATATAAACCCCATTTTCAAGAAGGGGAAAATGGATGAGCTGGGGAACTACAGACCAGTCAGCCTCACCTCTGTGCCT
>JAOEHY010041708.1:3606-14468 GCA_025447955.1 Psilopsiagon aurifrons
TCCAACAGTTGCATGTCCTTTTTATGTTGAGGACACCAGAACTGCACACAATACTCCAAGTGAGGTCTCACGAGAGCTGAGCAGAGGGGCAGGATCCCTGACCTGCTGGTCATGGTTCATTTGATGCAACCCAGGATATGGTTGGCTTTCTGGGCTGTAAGTGCCCACTGCAGGCTCATGTTCTTTTTTATATAGACCAACACCTCCAAGTCCTTCTCCGCATGGCTGCTCTGAATCTCTTCTTTGCCTAACCCGTAACTGTGCCTGAATTCCTCTGACCAAGGTGTAGGACCTTGCAAGAGTCCTTGTCTCTGGATACAAGGGACAACCCTCATTTTTTAAGGCATTCAAAGCTATTTTGATTATTGAGTTCCCTTTCTGTCTAAACAGAGGGAAGAATTGAACAATACCCTTACGTCAGACTTTTCTGTGTAAGAAAGTTCCTTTACACTCTCCAAAAGAAGGGATTTTTTAAGCTGTGGTTGGTCTAGGACTATATTTAGACAAAATTTCCTACATTCTAATGGTGACATGACTGGAAGAGGCATGAAATTGTAACCAATGTATTGGATTGGCATGACAGACCATTGATAAATTTTAGTTTTGGTAACATTTGATAGCATAAAATTTGCAAAAGTAGCTGACATTTCCTTACAGAATCATCTACAATGAACCATTGCACTCTGCATATTTTTCAGTCTTTGAATGCGAAGTAAATGTCCTTTTGTGTGGCAATGTATAATATGATTAAAACCAGGCACAGACTATGAAACAAGGTTCAAACTGGTATATATCTTGGTTTTCCTAACTATCTTTTTATGTAAGTCTTTCTGAGTGTAATTATCCGGGAGGAAGACACACTTACTTCAAGAGACGCTCATACTGCATTAGGCATCTTTGAGACCACATCTGCTTCTTTACATTCATGCATGAACAGCAGGTAAATATTTTTGTGGATTCTTCGCTAACATGGCATTGTTCAAGGAAAAGCTGAGGAAAATCTTTTATTGGTTAGGTACAGGTAAAGTGTGTACAACTTGTATGGCAGAAACCTTATAGAACAGTTTCACCATCCAAAAAAACCTCTATTTATTATAAAATGGTTTTGCATCACTTTAGGACACCTTCTATTATTCGTTTTTCTCATAACTGTCTACAAAACAATTAGATAAATATCTTATTTGTGAATATATAAACACATTTCTCATGTATTGGTTTGGCCAACCCCTACTCCAGTTATTCAGTGCTTCCAGTCTTGAAATAATAGAAGACAAAAGCTATATGCATGTAGGATTAACACCTAAAGTTGTAATGTTTCTTAATCTTTGGTATCAAATATGTATTAAAGTTATACAGTCCATTAAATTATCAATTGAAGCTAAATCAGCAAAATAATCATAAGGTACCTAAGACTGCAATCTTAGAAGGCTAATTAACAGGATAGAATTGTAACATAACCTATAATGTGACGTTTGAAACTATAACTTTCCATTTATGTGATTTTTAAGCTTTTCTACACAGCATGTATTTCCCATTGTGAAGTGGTATTTCTATTCTCTATGGCAAAAGAAACAGTGAAAGCAGCAACTTTATATTCAAAATGCTGGAACTTCTTCTGTATAAAATGATAGATTTTCTTCAGTAGAAAATATAACTAGTGATTTACTTGACCATGGGAAAACAATACTCAGTATTACTTTGGCCCAGAAATAAGGTTCTAAGGAGCATATTTGCTCAGGAGATTGAGCATATGAAACCTGAATCAAATCCCTAGAAAGCTATGGAAAGGCTCTCATTTCCTCTGTATTGAGGAGCAGGATTATTACCCATTTTTGGAGGTGCTACACTTAAGTTGGATAGTTAGGGATGTACACAGATACTTCATTTTTTTTAGAATTAGAAATACCCACTGCTGACAAAGCTTGTTAAAAAGCAGTGCGTGCAAATAAATTTTGCTGAAGCTGCATTTGTCCAAACTATTACTTAAAGAATTGTGCCATGGTAGAACAAGCATCTGCTTTTATTTTTATGAACTCTCCAGAGGAATCAGTGAAGTTTTCAGGGCAATCTGAAGAATTCTTATTTCACAGAAAATTTCAGTCTGCAGAGAGTGTAGGAAAAAGCACATCACCTCTAAAACTCTCTGCAGCTTGAAGAATAGCTGTCATAGTCTTTGGAGAAGAGGAGATGCAATCAGAAAAAATGTCCCTGACTATATTAGATTTAGATTCCTACAGTTTATTTCTGTATATTCTATCCAAATTAATAAAGTTTTTGAGCGATATTAGTTGTTTAGCTTAGATATGTTTTAAATAGAATGAGTCAAAGTTATACTATTGTGTGGTTTAGTATGTCATTTGCTCAGTTTTGCTTACTTAACGTTAGTAGCTAGATTTGCTGAAGCATGAGGCTGTAAACTGTGGACCTTCACCCAGACATGCTTTTGACTGGAATAGAGCTATTTTTTATAGTAGCTGGTACAGCTACTGCTGCGTTTGTTGTTTAATATGAGAAGAGTGTTGGCAACACACTGAAGTTTTAATTGTTGCTAAGTAATGTTTATCCTAGGTCTAGGACTTTTTTAGTGCCCTATGCTCTGCTGGTAATTAGGTGCACAAGGAATGCAGATGAGAAGGAGGCAACAACAATCATCAGCAGCTAATGGCCTGCATGTATGAAGACAGAGAAAGCATCCAATAAGGTGTTAGCAGACTCCAGACCAAAAATACCATTGGACTAAAAAGCATATGAGGAGAGGGTGCATAAACTGTAATGGTATAGTTACCCAAGGATTTCTTTCTTTGGAGCCTGCCTTTGGGAGCTCCCAGCTCGAGCCGCCCACTTTGCTATACCACTCAATTATTAAACCACTTTTTCCTGGAACTGGTCATCTGAGACTGGTGGAGTAAGTGTAGGGTTGAGCCTGAAGGAGTAAGCGTACCAGAGGATGAGTGTGTGTCTGTGAGTGAGAAGCCAAACGGGGCACCCACTGGCTCACTGGAGCCACCCAGTGTGGAGGGACTCCAGTTGTAGCTAAGCCAGCTGGCCAGTTAACTAAATTATCTGCAAATTGTGTAATTGACATACCATTAAAAAATATTCGTAAATGAATATGAACAGCTCAGCATCTTGTCTATCCAGCAGTTTGGCCATCTAGTAAAGAAATGGGCAGTAAGACAGGCATCTTTTGCTATCCAAATCTACTTCATTCTAAATAACTTCATCTGCTGAGAACTGTGAGAAGGAATCTTACGTAGATGTTAGCTTCAGCTAAGTTTTTCAAATACTTTAGATTCCACTCACCCTCTATAACATACTCTTCTGGGCTTCCGAATTATTTCTTGGGCCAGAAGCATTTTGCAGCAGCAACTGCAATTTCTAGATGTAATCACTAATCACTATATTCAGTAAATCCTTCACAGAAACAGTCATTTTTGATGCAGCATTGGACCCTAATTTATTATGCTATTGTGTTACATATGTCTTTTATGAGAATTAATTACACAGAAGAAACACCAAGTGAACGAATTGCTTGTGCTTTGTGAGTACTCTCTTTGCTTCATTTTAGCACTTCAATGCAGATGATGCAGTTCAGAAATAATGTGGAGGTGCCTGAAAAGAGTGACTTATGTGTAAAACATAAATATTCTTTTTAACATTTGTTTTTTTCTGAGTGGTGAATTCCTAGTGAACAGAATATGGAAATTTGAAAGCATGCATTTTGCATTATACGTGGCAGCATGGCATTATATTAGGAAATGACTACTTGTCATGGTTTAAGCCCATCCGCAAATCAGCCACAGTTTGTTAGCTCGCTCCTCCCCTTCCTCCCCCCGCTCCCGGAGGCTTGGTGAGGAGAATTGAAAGAATGTAACCCCCATGGGCTGAGGTAAGAACAGTCCAGTAACTAAGGTGTAACAACCACTGCTGCTACAACCAATAATAATAATGATAAGGGAAACAGCAAGAGAAGAGAATATAACTGCTGACCACCTGCCAACTGATACCAAGTGCAAAAGAGCAGTGAACTAACCCTTCCGGGTGACTGCCCCCAGTTTTTACATCCTGTGCATGACGTTCTATGATATGGAATACCTCTTTGGCTAGTTTGGGTTAGGTGTCCTGTCTCTGCTTCTTCCTGGCTTCCCCTCCTCCCTGGCAGAGCATGAGACTCAGAAAGTCCTTAGTCAGACTAAACATTTGAGCAGTAACTAAAAACGTCAGTGTTATCAGTGCTTTTCCCAGACCAAAAAGTCAAAAACACAGCACTGCACCAGCTACTAAGAAAGAGGAAAAAATGACTGCTACTGCTGACCCCAGGACACTACCATAACAGCGCAAGTGAATAACAGCACTTCAGGAAAAACGAGCTCACAGCAAAAATCATTGCTCTACGGATATGTGCATTGTCTTCTTGACTCTTTTTATTTATGACTTGAAGTGACTTAATTTCAGATGAGAAGTTATGATTTGGTCCAAGATGAATAGATATGAGACAGTATGTGCTGTCAAGAGACACAAAACACAACAAGATGTTGAATCTAACTTTCAAGATGCTGTGGCATTGACTGCTTTTTTTGTATATTTTAATAGATTCTCAAATCTATTTAAAAATCGGCCTTATACTACACTTTCTATGTTAAAGAAATGGAGCAAATATGCACACCTTGGGCAAAGACAGCTGAAGTTGCTCTATAAGTATCCTTCTTGGAAGGACAAGCATTAAATGAAGTACAGTAACATTGAAATCTGACTTGGAATGATATATATACAAGGTCATGCAGATTTTTACGCGTTTTATCAAACCTAGTAGGTTACATCTGTGGAACAGTCTTCCAGCTTTTAAATTCAAGCTGAAATACTTCTATAAGTCTGAGCCCAATTGATAATGGATTGGGCTAGCACTATGGATCTCAGTACCATACTCCTGAAATATACTCCGGGAAGTGTTTGTTAAGATTGTAGTAAGAGAAGTACTCTGGCTCCATAAGACATTGTTTGAAAATGTCATATATTGAAGCTAACACTAAAAGAAAAAAAAAATAGAATAGTCTTATGTTTTTCACATGCAGTAAAATCTCAGTTTTGCAGCATCAGGCAGACTTCCAGTCAGGCACATGGCAAATGGTAAATTTCATGGGCACATTCTTTGGCAGCATGGTCTTTAGAGCTCTTGCAGGATTTTATTAGAAGGAAAATCCAGGTCATCTTTTCTGTTGTTTGGAAAAAACATATTCTTGTGAAATCATGCCACTTCACTCAAAGATAAAAACATGGACAGGTGGCGACTCGTGGGGACTGCTTACAAGCTCCTTCACTATGATTAGTTAGATAATTTTATCCTATGGCCAAAGGACATCCCCAGCCCAATGCAGGCATGAAGAAAAAGTTGTACATGCAGCATTGCACAGGTTAGCACAGTGCAGCACCTTCCTGCACCTACTCAGGTTAACTGTGCAGTGGTCAGTAATTTCTTAATGTGTGACAGCTTCCCAGCTAAGATCAAGACAAAGATGCCAGAGAAGTACTCTTCATCAGGGACTGTAGTGACAGGACAAGGGATAATAGCTTCAAATTTAAACAGGGGAAATTTAGATTGGATGCAAAGAATGAATTAGTTATTGTTAGAATGGTGAGGCACTGGAACAGGTGGCCGAAGGAAGCTGTGAATGCTACATCCCTGGCATTGTTAAACACCAGGGTGGACATGGCCTTGGGACACATAGTCTAGTGTGAGGTGTCCCCGCCCATAGCAGTGGGTTGGAGCTAGATGATCTTAAGGTCCTTTCCAACCCAAACAATTCTATGATTTTATGAACACACCTCATTATTCAATGCAAACATGCTTTTTGAAGTCTTTGTAATCTCAGTCTGATTCCCCAGACTTCAGCCTTCCATAACTGAAGATAGCAGGGAGAAGCTATGCTTCTTGAAATATATTGAGAGAAGATCATAAATCTTAGTTATGTCACACTTTGCTACATGTATTAAACACTAAAGCAGTTGGAAATAGTGGCGCTTACCACTGTTTCACAGGATGTCTGAGATAAATTTAGATCTAAAAATTGGCAGGTTTCATTGCTTCATCTGCTTTAAACATAACACAGTAAATTTGTTCTAGTGTGATACTAGGTCTCTGACCATTGAGATTAAGAAAAACTTGAGCTAGGCTATTAATATGATAGTATTCTTATATAGCAAGTGTTAATTTCACCTCAAACACCCTTTTTGTATAGATTATTATTATTGTATGAGATCTACCAAGTAATAACAGAGATAACTGTCTGGCCTATTTTTAAGCTTTTTTCCCTCTTATTGGCAAAAAGTTGAAAGAACTGTTCAGCCAACCAAGCAGATTTTTGCAAATTATATTTGTCTCCTTATCTGAGCAGAAATCCATGTGGTTTTCATGAACTGTAAGAAAAGCTATCACTTTAGCTGAGTGCAGGCTATTGTTTCTCTTTTACAAAGGATAGCTTGCAAATCACTGTGCTACGTAGTATCAGAAGAGCAGATAATAATACCAGTTTAATTGACTGACTAGGTATAGTGAAATGAAACAGGCAATAATGATTATATGCAGGTAATAAAGATTATTACAGACTGGAAGTGCTGTGGTAAACCATAACCATAAATGAAGGGAAACAATAAATTAAGTGTATTCAGTGCTAAAATCTATGTAGCCAGACTTAAAGTCATCATTTTAATAAACTTTCTAAGAACTACTTTAAAGGTTAAGAAGAAATGATCTAAAAATTATTTTATATTACAAATATAAATGTGGTGCCACTCTCTAATTCAGTGTGTGACTCCAGATTCACAAAACTATGCCTGGAAATACAGTTTTTCCTACTGAACATAATCCAGTTTTTCTGTTGATTATGATGATTCTTTATTCTACTGAAATTCAGAGCAGTTTGCAGACAACTGAAGTATCTGCAGTTAATGATTAGAATCACCTGTGGCAGGGGTAAATAGGAGAATGGACTTTAGGAAAGAAATCTTTGATAATTCTGTAGAATAAATGTCCAATTTTTAATTAGTTTTAAGTAGCTCAGGGATGGGATTAAAGGTTTTAAGTAAATAAGTTTATGCTATGCCATAAAAAAATGAATGAAGCAGTTTACATATGGAAAACTTGGGTGACTAAACCTAATTATTAAGTTTAATGCCATGTAAAGTACATGTGGTTCTTAACAGATAATATTTTCTCCTACTAGTCTATAGGACTTTGACTAAGTGTATTGAAATTTGAGTGAAAGTCGCAATGCTTTTATTTCTTTGAGTAAATAGATATGAAAAATAAAATTAGTCTCTTAAGTAGCTGTTGCTGTGGTTACCTGTGCGTACCAGTGTATTACAAATTTAAAAGTAAATGTGTAAATAATGAAGATTGGGGGGTCTTTTAAATTGGTCAGAACCCACCATTAATGTTCTCAGGAGTGTGATGGATGCAGAGTGTATAATGAGTCTTGTGAAACTCATGGGGTTGTTTAGATCTGGCTAGATTTTGCTGACAGTGCTTTTACTTATTTTATTATCCACTCATTTGCTGTTATTCTCATCATTCCCCAGGAAGGAAAGAAGGAAGAACTTGTTACTCCTGATTAGCTGGTTAATCCTTTGTTTTACTCAGCATATATTTTTGTTCCAAGTGATATCCCTTCTTCTGCAACACTCCCTTCACAATAGTTTGGAAAGACTCTTTTCCTCCCGCCCTGTGAGGAAAGGGCCTAGCACAGGGATGCATGAGGAATGCAGTCTGTGACCACTCAGATCCCTTCCTTCTGAAATTCGGTACCTTGCACGAGTCATTTATCAAGCTTTCTGTAACAGTGCTTCTCAGAGAGGTGGACACACTTATTGTTGACAAGCCTCAAACACCTAATTTGCTTTCGAAGAACTCTGGGAATCATTTTAGTTCTGCTGTGCAGTAGTGCAGAAGACCATATACTTTTGTTTCTGAGGATGAGTTTCTTTACAAGGACCAGGACTGCAGTTTCTTCAGTGTTATACCATTGAAGCATTATAATGGGAAAAATCAGTTCTTTTTATTTGTGTGCTGAAGTACTGCTGTGCTCCAGTGAATGTCAAGGACCACTTCATGAGTGCTGACTTAGCATCCCATTATCAGTCTTTTCCACAGCCATCTGTTTCTTATGTTGAGTAATATTTCTTCTGGAAAACTTTGGGTTCCTGTGCTGAAATAGTCTAGTGATACAACATAGTAAATTTTGGGAATAACAAAATACTGGGAGTGAAAGCCTAGCTCCATGAAAATTACACAACTTTTGCTATGGAATTCAGAGGAGCCAGGAAACTATATTCCAAGAAGTTCAAACATGTTTTCAGACACAGTTGCTGAGAATAGTCGAATGCAAAAATACACTAAGTTTGATATTGAAATGCATTTCCTAGCTGATGTCTTTTATCAAGGCCTTGTGGTGTGAGCAAGACTGATACCATGATAATTCTAATAATATGCTTGTATGCTCAATATTGAATAGTATATATATAAAAAAAAAAAGGTATTTAGAACTGCTGCATAATTTTAGCTGGTATGTGTAGGCAAGTGATTGACCATTGTTCGTATAAACCATAGGACCTAAGGTTCAGTGAGGGCATAGCACAAATTTTATTAAAAACATTTATTCAATTATTTTACTTTGATTCCTCCATTCTCCCTCTGTGACATTCTCTCTCTTAAAATCTTACATTATTTTAACTAAATTATATATCTGAAGGGTCACCGTTTCCTCCCACCATCGGTTTTTGTGCTGTAGTTGTATTTCGCTATTCGGAGGTCAGATCCTGCTTCCTTTTACAGGCTTCAGGAAAGAAGTTATTGTGTGTGAAATGGTGCTGCTACTATTCTGGGCCTTTATTGGGCTTCTGCCTTGAGTTTTTTATTCTTTTACTATACTTGTATTTTTTAAGTGAGTAAAAGTTTTCAGTGTGGCTTTGGTTTAAAAACTAAATTACTTACATACTTCTTTGAATAATGTGAAAAGAATTATCAAAAGAGTAAGTAGTTTCAATGGAGAAGGCATTCATTAAAGCAGTTGGTACGCAAGCTCACCCTTATTAGAAGTGTAGACCTGGAGATCAGCAAATAGTTTGGTATAATGACATTGGAGGCAATAAGTGTCTACGGAAGAGGAACAAAGAAACAGGACTCATAAAGGAGATCAGATGTGAAAAGGTCAAATTTTTTGGCCCCTTACGAATCCACTAAAATTGAGTCAAACTAACCATTAAAAATGATTCAGAACTATGCCAAGAGGTAGCCTGTTCTGTTTATTTACTGCTGAAGGTGTGTAAAATATGTGTTTGAGATTCACAGATTATAAAAGAAAAATGTATTTTATGACTGAAAGATTGTTGGTTCCAACTGAGTGAATATCTAGAAACTACTCAGAGAAAGAAAGGGATATCTCAGTGTAATTCTTAGCAGATTTCATCATCACAAAAGCACAGGCACTACTTGTAGCCTTATTCACAGTTATCACTAAGAGAAAAATTACAGAATCATAGAATAGTTAGGGTTGGAAAGGATCTTAAGATCATCTAGTTCCAACCCACCTGCCATGGCCAGGGACACCTCACACTAAACCATATGACCGAAGGCCCTGTCCACCCTGGTGTTTAACAATGGCAGGGATGAAGCATTTACAACTTCCGTAGGCAACCCATTCCAGTGCCTCACCACCCTTACACTAAAGAATATCTTCCTCATATTCAATCTAAACTTCCCCTGTTTAAGTCTGAAGCAGTTACCCTTTGCCCTCTCACTACAGTCCCTAATGAAGAGTCCCTCCTCAGCATCCCTACAGGCCCCCTTCAAGTACTTAAAGGCTGCTATGAGGTCTCTGCAGCCTCCTGTTCTCCAGGCTGAGCAGCCCCAACTTTCTCACCCTGTCTTCATACGGGAGGTGTGCCAGTTCCCCTCATCATCCTTGTGGCCCTCCTTTGGGTTTGTTCCAACAGTTGCATGTCCTTTTTATGTTGAGAACACCAGAACTGCACACAATACTCCAAGTGATGTCTTTCAAGAACAGAGTAGAGGGGCAGGATCACCTCCCTTGACCTGCTGGTCACACTCCATTTGATGCAGCTCAGCATACGGTTGGCTTTCTGGGCTGTTAGTGCACACTGCTGGCTCATGTTCATTTTCTCATCTACCAACACCCCCAAGTCCTTCTCCACAGGACTGCTTTGAATCTCTTCTCTGCCCAACCTGTAGTTGTGCCTGAGATTGCTCAGAACCAGGTGTAGGACCTTGCACTTGTCATGGTTAAACTTCATCAGGTTGGCATCAGCCCACCTCACAAGTGTGTCAAGGTCTCTGGATGGCATTCCTTCCCTCCAGCATGTCAACCGAACCACCCAGCTTGGTGTCATGGGCAAACTTGCTGAGGGTGCACTCAATCCCATTGTCCACGTCAGCGACAATGATGTTGAACAAGACAGGTCCCAATACAGGTCCCCAAGGGACACCACTCATTACTGGTCTCCAGCTGGACATTGAGATATTCACCACAACTTTTTGCGTGTGACCATCCAGCCAGTTCTTTATCCACTGAGTGGTTCACCTATCAAATTGATGTCTCTCCTATTTAGAGACAAGGATGTCGTGTCGAACACTTTGCACAAATCCAGGTAGATGACATCAACTGCTCTACCCCTGTCCCTCAGTTCCATACCCTCATCATAGAAGGCCATGATATTGGTCAGGCAGGATTTCCCCTTAGTGAAGCCATGCTGGCTGCCATCAAGCACCTTGTGGTTTTTCATGTGCCTCAGCATGCCTTCCAGGGGAATCTGCTCCAAGATTTTGCCAGGCACAGAGGTGAGGCTGACTG